>VWZT01002643.1:234628-251240 GCA_013397055.1 Pachycephala philippinensis
TTGGGAGCAGGGATGAGGGATCCAGGCTGCCTTGGGAGCAGGGATGGGGGATCCAGGCTGCCTTGGGAGCAGGGATAAGGGATCCAGGCTGCCTTGGGAGCAGGGATGGGGGATCCAGGCTGCCTTGGTATCCCAGCTCCAGGTCAGGGGGCTGGAGTCACGGAGGGGCTGTGGCAGTGCTGGGACATGGGGCAGGGACATCGCTGGCACCCTCTGTGGAAGGAGGTGTCCTCAATACCATCCTCAGTAGGGGCAGAGTGACCTTACCAAGGGTTTCTGAAGATCCTGGATGGCCTTGACAGCCCCATCTCCAAAATCCTCATTCCCAGGCATTGACACGTCCTCATCTGAACACGTTCCAGCCCCAGATATTAACTCGGTCCAGCTTCATTACCCACTCCCTGGCAGACGAACGTCTTTGTGTGTGTCCCAGCCAAATCACCTCCCTCCCCCTCTTTTTGCACTAATTAACACCATCCCCAGGTATTTACTCTGTGGATGGATCCCTCTCCCTTTCCACTGCAGAACCTTTCCATCCCTGACAGGAGCCCCAGCCACGTGCCCAGATTGATGTCACCACGCTCCAGACACTGTGTCCTCTCGTGGAGCAGTGGAGCACAGAATGGAGGAGATCAGAGCAGCGGAACGGCTGTGCCGGGCACGCCGGGGCAATGTCACCCCTCTGGTGGGGAAGGCCACAAAAGTTCCTCCACCTTGACCATCGCCTGCCTGTCTGCTCCTCCTCAGAGTCCTCTGCTCCCAGGGAAACTGGGAAAACCCTCCTGCCCAATGCTGGTGTGATGGGGAGAGCATCTTCTCTCCTGCACGGATGCTGAGCCTGGGTTTGCAAACTCTCCTTGCCTCCAAAAGCAGCTTAAACATTTCGGCTCTCAAGTGAAGGGCAGCCATCACCCAGCACGGCATCGAGGAGGTTTAAGTCAACCCCAAACCATCCTGACCCACTTCACTCCCTGTAGTCAAGGAGATTTTTCCTCTTTGGAAGAAAAGAGATGGCACTGGAGGGCCTGATTCTCATTTACACTTGAGCTGCTCTGAACATAAAAGGGCTCTGGGAGCTGCGCTTGCAGCCTGGAGAGGCTGGAGTGGAAATGAGGATCCAGCCCTCGAGCTAATGAGATGCTCAGCACCTTCCAGAACGGGCACGGAGTCGGAGCATCCCTTCTCCACAACACTCCAGGTACCAGCACCCGGGCAGGGCATCCCAAAGGACCCAGGTGGGACCCGTTGTGCTTTTTAAGGAAGAACCCACACCCCAAAAGACCCGCCCGGTGAGCTGCCGATCCCACTGCAGGATCCCACAGCTCCAGGCAGGGATGAGCATCACCCTGTGCCGATCCCACTGCAGGATCCCACAGCTCCAGGCAGGGATGAGCGTCACCCTGTGCCGATCCCACTGCAGGATCCCACAGCTCCCGGCAGGGATGAGCGTCACCCTGTGCCGATCCCACTGCAGGATCCCACAGCTCTAGGCAGGGATGAGCGCCCTGTGCCGATTCCAGCTCTGGTGGCAGCCAGTTTGTGTCAGTCCCTTGGCACTGCCCACACTGGGAGGGCTTTTTCAGAGAATCATAGAATTGATTAGCCTGGAAAAGATCTCCAGGATCATCAAGTCCAACATTTAACCCCCACTGCCAAGGCCACCTCTAACCCACGTCCCCAAGTGCCACATCTACACGTCACTCAAATCCCTCCACGGTCAGGGTCTCCACCACTTAGGGGAGTCTGTTCAACACGTTTCTGATGAAATCCAGGGAATTATGCTGACAACAGAATGGCTTTGACCAACTGGAGAGGGAAGAAATCCCCCAGACCCTCCCTGCCTGAAGCATTTTGTTGAAGTCCTGGATTTAAGGGTGTGCATGCCCAAAACCACGTTCCCACACCCCCAAAATGAAGATTTATGGACCCCTCTAAGTTTCTAAGCCCAGGCCCATCATCTCACAGGTATATCCAGCTGTAAAGGAGTGGGAATATGTTGTTTGAAGAAGAGCACCCCGCTGTGGCCACAGACGTTCCCCTGGGCCATGGAGGCATTTTGGGGGATGCAGAGTTAACGGGAATGAGCACAAAGCAATGAGGATGATCCCAAACGGAGATGGACCCCACCTGTACATGTTTATATCTGTGACAGAAGCAACCACACATTGTCTCTGTGTTACATAACTCCAGCTGAACTTCCTCTGACTTTTTCCCCATAAACCAAGCCCCCTCATCCACAGTTCTGTTCAGAGCTCAGTGACAGAGGGTGAATTCCCACCTCAGTCCCACCCTTCCCACAGCTGGAAGCTGCTCAGAGCTGCTCTAAACCCAATGAGCATGTGGGGAACCCCAGGTGGGTTTGTCATGGAGCTGCATTCCTCACCAATAGGTCATGGACAGCTTTCTTGATGGGAGAATTGGGAATAAGGTGTGAATCTGTGCAGGGAAATTGGGAATAAGGTGTGAATCTGGGAAAAACCATGGCCTCAAGTCAACACACTTTGAAGGGGATTTTGTGATCAATTTGTGCATCTGCTGGAAATGATGTTTGAGGAGGACCAGAGCAGTGTGAATTCAGGATTATGTTAATGAGATGAAAAATTCCAGGTTAAAAAAGAATTAAAGAGCAGCAAACCTTTGAAAAACGCTGAGCTGCTCATGCCGGTACCTCTGAAGTGAAAAGCTTTGTTTCACAAATGCCAAAACATTTTGCTGCGCTAGTTTTGAAAGCTCTGAAAAGCTTTTTCTCCCGTTTTCCTTCTCTCCAAAAGGTGAACCACAAGTTGAGTTAATTGACAAAGCCAAGCAGAAAGGCTCCGTTTCCCCGGCTGCAGGAGGAAGTTGCCACGTGGGTGAGCCACGATGGGTTTTGTCTCCCTGCTTGCCCCGACGCTGATTTTCCCTCGCAGCGTTCCCAGCTCCAAACCTGCCAGGCACAACTCCTGCTGCTCCAGCCACAGCCTCAGCTGCAAGTCCTTCAGCTGGTCCTTGTCTCCATATGAATAATATATTTTTTCTCGCTACATGGGGGAAAAAATAAGCAGTGGGAGATTTATTTTCCAAAAAGATGCACAGCCTCTTTTGTCTCTGTCTGAATAGCGAGTGTTGCATTAATGAAAGATTATGGAATAACCACAATCTTATTTTTCCCTTTAATTGTCCCACCTGTGTTTAAAGCTGCTGTTGGGATGAGGCACTGAGGGATTGTCACAGGGAATAAATCTGCCCCGGGGAAGGGGAAAGTGGGGCTGAAGGGGTGGTTTTACCCCTCTGCTGCCTCATTCCAAGCCAACCCAAATTCAAACACAGTGCTTCCAAAAGACTTCCTGGGTAATTCCACTCCAGGAGAATAAATTGGAGCTAGGGACAAGCTCTGTGGCTGGGAGAGGTAATTTTTGTGACAGGCCACCTTAACTCCACAATGATGGCCAGCTGAAGGAGAGGGCCCTTACACAAGGGCTGACACAAACTGAGTTCGGGGGCTCTCTTGGAGATCCCAATGGCTTTTCCCTGCTCCAGTCCCACTCTGAGCTTGTTACATCCTCCCACCTCTCCCTTGGTCTTCTGTAGGGAGAACTTGTATTGATTCCATGTTTTATGCAATTTATTGCATTACAACATTAGCATTTTCCTAAGGTTTACCCCTTCCCAGAGCTGAAATGCCCCCCAAAATCCAGCTCCCGGCAGGAAACCCCCGCCTTGTTTTCCCTAATGCAAGACCAAAAAAAATCCCCAAACCCAATAAAAGAATAAAAAACCCCAACCACGTTTCCTCCGAAGGAAATAAAACCACTTGCTGTATCTTTATATATCATAAAGGTGCCGGGAAGGGCACAAACACCATTTTTATTTTTTAGGTTTGCAATTCACATTTAACCTGGAGCCATCTGTTCTGAGAGCAGCTTGGCAGTTCCAGGGCTCAGACGCCGCTCCGCACGCGCGGCTCCCGCTCCAGCTCACTCCATTTTCCAGCTGCTCCGGGGCAGGTGGCTCCTGGCTGCTGCCTGGCGAGCCCATGGAGCTCCTGGATGGGAATGTTTCCAGAGGGAGGGGTGAGCCCATGGAGCTCCTGGGTGGGAATGTTTCCAGAGGGAGGAGAGAGATCAGGGGAGCTCCTGGATGGGAATGTTTCCAGGGGGAGGGGCAAGCCCATGGAGCTGCTGGATGGCAATGTTTCCAGAGGGAGGGGTGAGCTCAGGGGAGCTCCTGGATGGGAATGTTTCCAGAGGGAGGGGTGAGTTCACGGGGGGCTCCTGGATGGGAATGTTTCCAGAGGGAGGGGTGAACTCAGGGGAGCTCCTGGATGGAAATGTTTCCAGAGGGAGGGGTGAGCCCATGGAGCTCCTGGAGGGGCTCAAACCTCCTGAAACAGCCATAAATCCCAAAATCTGGGGACTCTGTTGGGCAATGACAGCAGCTCATGGCTGGCTGCTCCCAGAGGCATTGTGGGGCTGGAGGCATTGGCGGGGGTCAAAACGGGAATGGTGAAGTGCAAAAAGGAATGGGGAGAGGGAAACAGGAATGGGGAGAGGGAAGCAGGAATGGGGAGATGGAAACAGGAATGGGGAGATGCCAATGGGAATGATGAAATGGAAACAGGAATGCTGAGGTCCAAGCTCCAGGGATGAGATGGAAACAGCAGGAGGGAGATGGAAACACCGAGAGAGATGCAAACAGCAGAGGTGAGACGAGAGGAGCACCAGGGAGAAGATGGAAGCTCCAGGAGGGAGATGCCAGCACCTGGCAGGAGGTGTGAAGCTGCAGGTCCCAGGGGTGAGGTGGAAGTGTCAGGAATGAGATTGGAGCACCAGGAGCTTTTCACCTCCTCCTTGGATCCAGGTCACAGCTCGAGCCTGCTGCCTGTTGGAAGGCTGTCCAGAAATCCCTGCTGGAGCAAAGGCTCGTTCCCAGCTCCAGAGGGGTGAGGTGATGCTTTCCCTGTCCCACCACCCCTCCCTGGGCTCGCAGAGAGGCTTTGGGCCGCAGCTGGATCACGCGGCTGAGGCAGGGGGGAGCCTGGGCTCCGGGCAATCCTGGGAAGAGCACAGAGATAAAAGCACCTCCTGCTTTCCTTCACAATTCACTGAAGTCTGTGCACGTTGAGTGCTTTGATATGGGAACAGCAATATCAAACACATCCTGGATCGGCTGGAATATGGCCAGGGAAAGAAAAGGAAAAAATATAAAAAGAAAGTAGAGGTGAAAATCCCTGTGAAGGAAAAGCAAAGGGCAGCTGAGGTTTAATAAATTAAAAATACAGAAGTCACCTTTGTCCTTCAGCATCCTGGTTTGGACTGAGGGATGGGGAAAATTCCCTCTGTTTGTGCTCGGGGGGGTTAAAAGCTGCTGACTTATGGAGCCAAAGTGCAGCTCTGCATCCCTGTAACGGCTCCCAAGGATCCAGCCGGGATGCAGAACACTGCCGGCTCTCTGGAGTCCTTCCCAAAGGTGAACCCTCCACACGAGGAGGGCAGGAGATTCGGAGGGAAGCGCCAGATCAATTCCGCTGCATCCCGGGCTGGGGGTTGTTAATAAAGAGAAGGAAGGGAACGGTAGCGGCTCAGCCCGACCTGACGATGCTAAAGAGATTATTGAAGCCTCAGGAATTCGGTTAGGGCTGGAATTGGCCAAATCAATCATTGCAAACCAGTTCTTCGATGATCTCTGCCCTCTTTTATTTGGTTTAGGAATAGCTCGCGATGGCACCGGGATTTTTACAAACTCTCATGCAAAACCTTCGGCGTTAAGTGCGGCGTCAAGTGCGGATGTCTCCTGTAATGAGACATTAAAAGTTCCCTTTCTAACTCAAACAAGACATTTCTGGTTTCTTTTGTGCACAGGGGGACCTTTCCTGGTTCTTTAACAAAAGCATGAACTGATATATTTTTATTGATTTTCTTGTTCCTGAAAAACAGATTTTCGATAAAAACCTCTTTTACTTGTAAGCCAAAAAAAAAAAAAANAAATGCTGCAGGGGAAAATGTTATGAAATATCAAGGAAAACAACTTTCTATCATGTTTCTGATACTTTCCAAAATGTTTCTGTCTTGCTAAAAAGTAGGAAAGGCAGTTTGGGATCAAACCCATCCTATCTCTCTTTTATTCAGTGTTTTATTTGGATTTTGAACTCTGTCCTATCCCTCCTGCTCCATCCTCAGAGGGCTGAACCCTTTTGTTTCCAGCTGGAATGGGCTCTGTCACAACATGGGGTTTTCCCCCCAGCACACCACGGAAACACATCCTCCCACCAGGAGGATGGCAGGAACATCCCAAGCCTGGTCAGAGTCACATGGAATCTACAGCCACAAACCCTGGAGAAAAAACACTTATTGCACATATTTTGCTATTATTAAAAAAATAATAATTTTTTTTCTTCTTTCAGCTGAGATGAAGATGCAACATTCCCAAAAACTCTGCATTTTCCTCCCATGGCTGTGTTGGGTGTCTGCAAACCTTGCTGTGCTCCCACCCTTTTGCTTTTTCCCCTATGAAAATTTCAATTTCGATAAACCATCTCTTTCTTTGGGGAGGGCAGCAAACAGAGGGAGAAGTGGCCAGTGGCACTGGAATGCTCCTCCTTTCCAAGCCACTGCCACCAGCTGCATCCCAACCGCTGCTGAGCAGGGACAGACCCTGCAGGTCTAATTAAGGAGGGCTTTTATTTCTCTGCGGTGGGAAACGGGAGAAAAACTGTGCAAATCCACCTTTTTTTTCACGTTAAAGCACGACATTGGATGTTTCCATGTGGGATGGCTGAATTTTCTGGTGTCTCCATGATGGAGGCTGCTGGGCTGGGCTGCTCCTCACTTTGGGGGCTCTAAGGGGTAAAGGGAAAAGGAAAACCATCAAATATCTGTGTGGTCCCAGGCTGCCGTGGCCAGGAGTTGCCTCTTCCAACCAGAAAATTCAGCCAGGTCTTATCTTTCTTAAATAAAAACATATTTTCCATATTAAAAGTGTCCTTTTAGGTGATGGAGAGGCAGAATCTCTGCTGGAGCTGGTTGAGGACCAACCCAATGGGTCAGGCACACACAGAGGGTGAATTTGCTCCCAAATCCCTGTCTCCATCTCTGCTTCGGGAAAATATTTCTGTATTTTCGTTAAGGCTGTCCTGGGAGCTGGGCTGAAACACTCGTTACAGAAGGAAAAGGACAAGAGGAAAAGCAGGATGGATTTCCCACCCCTCGGGTGAAAATAAGGGCATGGAGGTAGATATAAAAAATTAAAATTAAACGCAGGTGTGATCCTAAACACAGGGAAAATCCACCTTGGATCCTGCCGAGTGAAGCTTTGGGGGTGTTTTCCCCCAAACCAAGCCCCGTTTTCCCTCGGGGCAGGAAGAGCCGGGCTCAGCGAAGGCGTCATTCAGACAAAGCTCCTCCTCGGGCTCTGAATAATCCCGCGGCTGCAAAGGAAGCCTTCGGCAGGCGGTCACCCTCCAGCGAGCCCGGGATGGGGTCGCTGGGGCTGCACGGAGCTCTCTGAATTGAAGCAGCGGAGTGTGAAATAGGAATTACTGACAGCTCTTAAGTATATCAAGAGAACAGCCCTATTCCTTAATACAGAGCTGCTAATAGACATCTAAAGACCTATAAAGCAGACAATTCCTCTATATCATCCTAGTTAAATCAATGTACTTATATTACTCTCATCATTTTCCCTTTAACGTTTATTACATTTTGCCACTGTAATTTATTTTTTCATATCCATCAGGCGATTAAAGACTTTATTCTGAAGATACACACACAGCCTTGTGACCTACTTGAGGCTGACCGAGGCCGTTAAGTAAAAGCAATTTGGTGGAGGAGGTTGGAGGGGCTTTGCCCTCCCTCTCTCCCTGGTTTTTCTGCCCTTGTGCCGGGAGCAGGGGAGATGGAAATGTGGGACTGTCCCGATACCAGCACGGACGTGTGTCCTTGGGAAGCCTCGAGCAGTTTTTATTCTGTTTTAAACAGTCCCTGTCATGCCTGGAGAGCTGCAGTATCCCGAGCTCCTGGCTTTGCCTGTCCAAGCCGGGAGAGAAGGGCTGGGAGGCCCCCTGAGCTCCCAAAGTTGCTCCCCAGTTGATCCATCACCTCTCCACCATCCCCGGACTGGTGACAGGAGGAAGGAGCAGTTCTTGAGTGCCATCTATTGATGATTGAAAATAAGATGGAATGCCTGGAAACAGAAAGGAATGCTTGAAAATAGGAAGAAATGCCTGAAAATAGGAAGAACGTTCCATAATCTCACAAGGAAATAAACTCCACAAGAGGCAAGGATTAGGAACCCAAAGATTTTACACCTGGGGCTATTGGATGTGGCTTTCCATGAGGAAACAGTGAAGTTGGGATGCAGCAAGATCAGCTGCTGTGGGCTTTCTAATTGTATTTATTATTTATCATGGGCATTTATGGCTTTTTATTTATCGCTGTAAATAAAGGGGAGTTGATTCGACCTCTTCCCTCCACTTCACCCTCCAAAAACCCAGCCAAGAGCACCAGCACACCTGGACCTTGCAAGATAAAGAGTATTCCTGGGCAAGAGAAGGTGGATCTTGTCCAAATAGCCACATCAGGAAGGGAAAAAAGCTAAAGCTTCTGGCACAAAATCTCCCAGTGATGGGAGAGAGGGAGTTTAACTCCCCCATTTCCATCCCAGGCGTTCAGGGCACCTTCTCCTCGACAACATCCCAGCTTCCAGAAGTCAATATTTCCCAGTGTTATTCTCCCAAATCTTTCCTCCTGCCCCAGAGAGGTTCTCCAGCAGCTCATGGTCGTTATCTCAACGAGACCCCGAGCTCCAATCCTCGGCATTTAGCAGGGAGGGAACGGCTGCTCGGAGGGTGCTTTGCTCCAGGAAATTATCTTTTCTCCCTAATTATTTCCATTTTGTTTGGCTCAGTGATGCCAGGATGCTCCTTGTGCCTCATCCAGAGGCCATCCAGGGAAATGACTCTTCGAGCTCTGTGAAAACGATGCCCTGGATGCCAACAGATCCAGCTCCGCTTTATTTTTAACGATATGATTATTTCCACACTCCCATGGTCGTTGGAGAGCCCACGAGGATCAGGGACCTTCATGGAGGTTACAGATGGGAACGCTGCCCTGCTTTGCACCAAAACACTCCTTTCTGACTGCAAAATGGGCAAACTAAGCAAAGTTTTCCCTGTGGAGCGTAATTGGGAGTTAGTTACCTTGGGAACGAGATTTATCTCTTCCCTTGTTCATGCTTAATCCAGGGAGGGCACTTTTAATAACCAATTGATGGGAATTGCTGGGCATAAATTATGCATCCTGGGCCCGGCAGTGAGTTATGGACTTCTCCCTCCTGCTCCAGCACACGAGGACCTGGCTCCGAGCTGCTCCCGTGCCCTTTGGATGCGGAGCATCCACTGAAGCTGGAATTTTTCCTGCCAGGAAGGGCCCTTTTGACTTTCCCAGCCCAAATTCCTCAGCCTCATTTGAAAGTAGCGAGGTCAGTGTTGGCTCTGAAGTGCAAACACACAGGAAAATGTCGAGAGGATGAGGAGGGGATGGAATATGATATTTATATTTAACATCTATAAAATATACATCACACTCTTGCAATGAATACAGGGAGGGGTCCTCCCGTCATTCCATAATCTCAGCAAAAAGCTTCCAATGTGGCTTGGAAATGACATTTTTTAAAATTCATCCCATTTAAAATATTAATCTCGCATGTTATTAATAACGTGGGGCAGAAATGTATATTTTAAGTGAAGGTTTTTATCATCTGGCTCTCGCTTTAATGCGCGGTTTGTCCTTTTCCTGCAGACATCCATCCTCTGGACATCGCTGGGAGATGAAAACTTAAATCGGAGTTGCTCTTGAATTTTTCATCTGAGCCTGATTCTCTCTTTAATATCCTAGTTTTATAAAATAATCATCGTCCAGCTCGCAGGGCTGGTAAAAACAAGCCTGATGTAGATGTGAAATGCACTCCTGTCTATTCCCATCTTAATTAGCAGCTTGTTCCAGGCATCCACGGGCCACGAAGCCAGGGAAGTGATCCTGGGTGTCCATCACCAGCCAGTGACTTAAAAAGGTGCTCAGTCCTTGTTGCTGGTGCCAGATTTGCATGAGATGGGACAAAATTGCCCTGGATTTGAGAGTTTCCATGAGTTTTTTGGGGGTTTCCATGAGTTTATTTGGAGTTTCCCATGAGTTTTAAGGTGTTTCCAGAGTTATTCTCTGCTTCCAAGCTCCCTTTTGCCAGACTCTTTCTCCAGGGCTTGCTCCCTTTCCATGGTAGAATCCCCATAGGCTGAATCCCAACCACCCATAATTTTTGGGATGCTACAGGGTAGAGGAGTACACCAGTTTGATGTTAATTTTTCAGGGAGATGCTTCCGTCCAACATCCCTTGGATAAATCCGGGGTGGGACAGTGCAGCAGGGATGGCCCCAAGCTCTCCCTGCTTTCCTGGGATGCTCAGCACCCATGGGACACTTCACCTCTGGAAATTCAGCCAGAGGATCTGGAGAGGGAAAGGTTAAACCAAGGAAATAAAAAATAACAGAGCAGCTTTTCCCTTGACTTGTCTGCCTTGGCACAAGCCCGCTCCCGCTGCTCAGGAAGCATCTCCCATCTCCCAGAACCCCGAGGGATGCTGCCAGCCTGGGCTGGCATCACTTTTCCCCTCCCCTGTTCCCGATGTGCTCCCCGAGTTGCCCCCCTGTGTTCCACACTCCGTGAGTCGCCGTTCCGGATATCCCACACCCCGCTGAACCCGTGGATCCATCTGGAAGCAGGGGGTGGGATCCTGCCATGCCAAGGAAACAATCGTTTTTAATTAAATTCCCACATCAGGGTTTTATCGCTGGCATCAGGCAGGCAGAGCCTGGCACTGGTGGGCAGACACCGGCTTTGCCAAGGAAACCTTTATGGGATGTGAGATGCTCGCCTACCAAGGGATGATGGTGGGAAAAGGCTTTCCTTGTACACCCATATCCCTCCTTCCCTCTGTCCCCCCTGCCCTATGGACACTGCTAAAGGAAAGGGGAATTTTTGCAGCCCAGGGAGCGACAGCGGGAGCTGGCACTGCCCCAGCCTGAGGAGCACCGGCTTTAATTAACTCCCAGCAAAATTGGCAGGGCCTTATCTGGAGCCTCCACCAGCACACTGCAGCCCCTGTCCCGCCCCGCCCCGCCAGGAGAACTGGGAAAGGGAAGGGCAGAAGGAGCTGGAGATGGTGGTGGGGACACAAGAGGTGGCAGCAGTGCCCGCCCAGCTGGGCTCGCACCGCGCGCTGCTCTGCGCTCCAAAGCAGGAAGGCTCAGCCTCTATTTCCCCCTCCTTTAAAAAATATAATAAAAGAAATCGCATCCAAGGCTGTTTCTTTTTTCTTTTTTGCCTTTTTTTTTTCCAGCTGCCCCAATTATCCCATTTGTTCAAAGCAAAATCTTGCAATTCGAGGCAGTTTATTTATTCTGCCCAAGCCGTGTTTACAGCGGCGCATCGGAGCACTGGGGGTGAGTTAAGCGGTGCTGGGGGTTGGGGAGGGGAAAAGGGGGAGGGAGAGCATCTTTTTGGGCAAAAAAAAATTAAAAGGAGGAAATTAGAAAGAGCCATTTTAAAGAGGCAGACATCAAAGGCATCATTTATATTTCAAATCATGGGGAAATAACTTTCTAATGAGGAATCATAATGGGGAAAGTGAAGATTCCGGCGTTATTGCATCGCCAGCTTCAAAACCCTCCCATTGTTCTACTTGAGAGAGGAAAAATAAACCCTCAACCAGTCAATTAGAGGGAAGAGGGAAAAAGTGGAATAAACTATTAATTTTTAAAGGAGCAGCTCCATGGTGGGAAGGGCCTCCCTAAAAATTCGGGGTGTTGTGCTCCAAGCCTCCTGCTCCCCTCTGTTTTCCAAGCTGGGGATTGTGTTTAATTTATTTTATTTTAAATATATCACATCCATGCTGATCCCATGGGGTGTTCCAGGCATCTCCCACCACCCCAAACCGAGACCATCACTTTTTTGGGTCAGAAGGACAGGATTTATCCCAAGGATGTTGCCCTGTTCGTAACAACCGGGGTGTTAAAAACAACTCCTGCTGTTCCAGGATTAATGAGTCGCTGTCTGGGAAGGACGATAGAGCTGCCAACCAGTGTCACTATTGTCCCGTTCAGAGGAGTCAGCTCTGCTTATGATTAATTATTATTATTATTACAACCACTTGGGGAGCAGCAGGGGAAAAAAGGAAAAAAAAATCCAAGGGGTTTGTTTGGAAATTAAATGCCCAGTCTCCCTGTGGAGCGTTTGGGAAGAAAGGGATCGCGGTATTTGCAACGCCCGAGGAAGCAGCTCCGGGAAGATAAGGGCTGGTTGGGAAGAAGGGGCTGTGGAGATGCTGAGCCCAGGGAGGTTTCATGGAGCTGCTCTTGGCAGGAGCAGCAGGTGACTCCTCCGGCTGCACGTGCTGAGACAATGGACACCCTTGGAGCTGGGAACATCCCCCAAATCCATGGGAATGTCGGGAATCATGGCCCATCCTGCTGATCTGTGGTGCTGCTGGACTCTGCCCAGTCTTTGTCCCTTGGATCAGTACCACCATGGCCACGATGGGAGCTGCCCAATCCAGCAGTGGGATGGAGCCGAGAACAGACAAACTCATTCCATCCCCATCTCCTGCCAAGGCTTAAAGGATTTGGGAACTCAGCCTCGATTTCACCAAATTCCTCTTGTTCTTTTTAATTGGGCTCATGCATCTAAACCCCCTCGGCAAATCTCTGCTTTAATCTCCCCACGCCCTGGTTCATCATCTGTTCAATTATTAACATCTCTAATTACTATTAACCACAGCTCTCCTCCCAACTTGCCAGCTGGCTGCTCGGTTCCGGGTATGGCAGAGGGGGATTTCAAAGAGCCCAGTGTTGTTTTCTGGGGCACCCAGGGATTTCTGTGTCCTTCGGGAGCTGCCAGACCCCAGGATGGATCTCAGGATGGCTTCATCCCATCCAGGGATAACGTGCTTTAAAGAGCGGGATGAGAAGAGTTGAAAGAGCTGGAAGGGATGATGAAGCCAGGTGGACAATTACCAGGTGGGCAAAAGGGAGGGACGCAGCTCCTGGAATCACCTCCTGGATGCTCATCCACATCCAAAGTCTCCCTGGGTTTGCTGTGGGCCATTCCCTTCCCATGCCTCAGTTTTCCCTGCAAAAAGTGGAGCTTTGTTGCTTCACCTGCAAACCCAGCACTGAAATAAAACTCCATGATAGGAACAAGTGGATGCAAACCTTTCCTGAGAATCTTCTTCATTTCAGATTCCCCTTCAATTCTGATTCCCCTTCATTTCAGACAGGAGAGGGGGATTTCAAAGAGCCCAATGTCTTTTTGTGGAGCATCCAGGGATTTCTGTATCCTTTGGGAGCTACCAAGAGCCCTACCTGAGCCCTAGTGATGGGGCTCAGGGCAGCTCCCGCCCATCCAAAGGCAGGTGCTGCCATAAGAAGTGGTTTAAGGAGGTGAAAGGGAAGATAAAACCCCCAAACTGGGAGGGATGAGCTCTGTGCAGCACCTCCTTGAGGCTCATCCACATCCAGGGGAGGCTCGGGCTGGAGATCAGGGAAAGGTTCTTCCCCCAGAGGGTGCTGGGCACTGCCCAGGCTCCCCAGGGAATGGGCACGGCCCCAAGGCTGCCAGAGCTCCAGGAGCGTTTGGGCACCGCTCCCAGCGATGCCCAGGGTGGGATTTGGGGTGTCTGTGCAGGGCCAGGAGCTGGACTGGGTGATCCCTGTGGGTCCAGCTCAGGATATCTCATCCTGAGCTCGCAATGGAATGTTTCCTTCCTGTGCCTCAATTTCCCCTGCCAAAATTTGGAGATTGTGATACTGAACCTGCAGACCCCACCTGGGAAATAAAGCTCCGTAAGGAAAACAAACTGAAACAAAACTTTCCTCTGGATCTTCCCTCCATTTCAGATCCCTGCCGGTCCTGCTGTCACCCCAGCCTTTGGATCAGAGCACTTGTATTTCTCCATCAGCACCACAAACTCAGGTGGAAAACTTGCTTCTCATCAGCCTCTCCCAGAGAGTTTGTCGGGAAGGAGCAAGAGATGTTTTTTCCTGTGTATCCCACAGCCCAGGAATGTTTGTTATGCAGAATTGCTCGTGCTGCTCTCCTGGGAGCAGCATTGGGTCGGGAGATAAATCCTTCCCTCGGCTGCTCCGTGCCGGAGTGGAGCGCTGGGATTCTGCCCCAGCGCCGGCTGATTTATGTCACCAAGCAACACAGCAGGAGCTGCAATTTTTACAATCAAACACACAATTGACGCTGCATTTTCGGGTGCATATTTGAGCAGCCGAGCTGGAAATCGCCTGCTGGAGTCACCCAGGAGTTTGGGAGAGTTGGTGCCCAGCCTCTGGAATTGGGGAATATTTAAAGTCAATGTGCACCAATGTGATGCTGCAAAGAGGGAAGCTCCTTTCCCTAAGTTTTCCACCCCAAATTCTCTCTCCGCATCCACCTCCCTGCCTTAGTTTCCCCCTTGCATCCCCGATATCCATTTTTAGGGATGCGCCGGGACAGGAGCCACTCAACACCACTGAGCTGCCGGCGTCTCCGTGAGCTCAGGCTTTTCCCTTGCAGCAATCCCACGGATCAACACTTCCCGGGAACTGCAGCGATGAATTTTTCATAGGAGCAAGGAAATTTGAGCCCCGGTTTGGTTGTTTTATTAAACACAAGCAGGGATCCTTCGGGGGAGCCATCGGGGGCAGTTCCGCAGCCGTGATTGGCGTGGGGGATAACGCGGCTCTACAGATGTTAATTCCTAATTTGCTGCAGAGCTTCGCCCCAGGGACATCACGCTCGGAAAAGAGGAAATTTGTTCTGGTTCAGAACCTCGGGAGAGGCCCACCCTGCTGGAAGGGGGAGAAGAGTTGGGATAACTCAATTAAGCTTTGTGTGTTTGGACCCAAATGTGTGGGGAAGCCTCCAGACCTGGAGCCGAAAGGAAAAGGGGATGAGTGAACCCACCCATATCCCAGTTTTCTTCCCAAAGGGATCTGCGGCAACTCAGGCTCAAGCACGGGCTGCCATTCCATGGAATTGTTGGTAATTTTTCTAATTTCCTATTGCAAAAACTCCATTTTAATTGAAGGGGAGGATTAGAGGCAGCAGATGAGAAAGAGCAATCTTGGCCACTAATTAAAATTAAACTTCTCCTCTGGAAAACCTTGGCTTCCACATGAATTCAAATGGTTGCACTGTGATCAGTGCAAATATTCTCAAATATTCCCATTGCTCTGCAGGGAGAGGAGCTGCCATGGCCAAAAAAGGGGTTTTATCCAAAATGAAAGATAATCTTGTTCAAAACATCCAGAAACTCCCAAAAAATCCTCCTCTCCAGAAGAAAATGAGAGACTGAAACCTGCCCAGAGCCACAGCACTTATGGGAAGGAGGAGGAAACCTGGATTTGGTGCTATGGATATTTTTTGGAGAGAGCTGGAGTTGCAAATGTTGGTGTATAAACATTAAGAGCATCACCGCAGGATGATCCCAAATCCCTGTGGCCGTGGAAAGGTGATGATGGTCAAGGAGGCAGGAGCAGGGAACACCATCCCATGGGAGCAAGAGGAATGCAGGAGAAGGAGTCGCTCCAGAGGAGGCATCCCAGATTTTCCTGCTCCTCATCCCTGCAGCGATGCCCGGGATTTCTGGAGATAAAGCTGAAGAAATGCTTTTCCAGCTGGGAACATATCATGGTCTATATATTCTTCTCTGGATGCAAACACGGGTCCCTGCCTGACTCCCTGTGGATGCGCAACTCCTCTCAGCAGCATTTTTTGGGACTCCAGGATGTGAATCACAACAATCCGTGGCCGCTTTCCCTTTTACTCCCGCAGAAAGCTCAGCCCAGCCTTTCTCACAGCTCATTTCCAGCTCTCCGGTTCTCCCTTTAATCAACTTCAGGTAGGAAAAGCCCTGAGCTGAGTGCTCAGGGTCAAAGCAATGTGAAAATTGGTGGGGTTTGCCTCAAATCCCTTGATCAGGGAGTCACCCAGGAGCCCCGGCTTTTATTAAAAAGCAGAGTTGGTGACTTTGGCAGGAATAAGCTTGGAAAGAGGAACTGCAAAGGGGTCAGGGAGGAGGTGGGGAATGAAAACCACCCACCAAAGGAGCCGGAGATATGTAGGGACTTCTTAAAATCATGGATCACTCCTGACACCTCCCAGACAACCTGAGCCACTGTTTGTGCCACCAAAAATAGAAATGTGTAGGGAAGAGCCAGACTGCTCTTGGAATAACTCTGACATGCCCCATTTGTAGCAGGTTTTTAAGTTCAGTGGGTTTTTTCTCCTGCTGGCAGAATGTAGAAGGCTCGCAGAGCTCCTAGAATATAAATATCCGTAGGGAATTGCTTCCTTTCCCAGGCTGCTGCAGGGGTGCCGCTCCTTGCAGTGATTTTTGCTCCTTAGACACGCGCCATCCACGGGCTGCCCTGCTCCATCCCATCCCATCCCAGGGATGCCAGCTCCTCTGACAGCTCTCAGTCCCGTCCGGCTCCGAAGGAACGCTCCCGGAGAATCGGCTCTCCGGGGATTTATGGAATTCCTGCCCGGGGCCTGGAGCACCAACGCCCGCTGCCATCGTCCATCCCGGGAGT
>VWZT01002643.1:251432-266324 GCA_013397055.1 Pachycephala philippinensis
TTATTTTATTTTATTTTATTTCATATTTTATTTTATTCTAATCCCACATATATTTTTTTATTATTCCTGGGTATATCCTGATCTCCCTGGGCCCATTGGCTGCCTGTGAGGGATTCTGTGGGGTCTGGATGCTGCAGAAGCAAAGCCCCACCATCCTCCCCCCTGACTCAGCATCTTCACCTCGTGCTGTTTGAGCCACAGCAGCTCCTGAGTGTCACCAAACGTTGGGAAGAAATTCCCTTTCCATGGTCCCATGTACAGGGGTACCCGTGTCCTCCCAAAGCTGCTGGAAAATGCCCTTTGGTGGGGAAACACCACCTCAATCAGCAGATTTCGGGTCCCAAATTGCCAGCACCCCCCTGGAAATATATAAAGAATAAACATAAATAAAGAAGGGATTTATTTTGTTCTTGGAAGCATGGAAAGCTTTGGGAAAAAGTTGATGGTGGTGGAGAAAGTGCTGGAAATTCAATTGTTTGGTGAGGAATGATCTGTCCGGAGGGAGCAGTCTGTGCCTCCTGGAGGAGATGGGCACACTGCATGGCATTTGAAGAACGAGTGGTTGATTTAAGGTGGACAATGCCCATCTCCAGCCCCATGGAAAGGCTGATCCATCGCCATCCCATCCCGATGAAGGGCACTGTCCCTTCTCCATGCTCTCTCCAGGACGGTGTCACCAGCTCCCAGTATCTCCCAGTGTGACACTGGTTGTGTGGAGCTTTCATCTCTCCTGCGTGGAAAAAAAAAAAAGCTGAAACCAAGACATTTCACAGAAAGCTTTTGTGAGCTTCATATGCTCCCTGCTCACAGCCACCTGCTTCCAGATGGCCGGGACACGTTCCCATCTGGGATGGGAAACTGCCTGACTTTGGGATTTCCTCCTCAACACACAGGCTGGGGACAGGCTTGGATCCCACCCTCTGCTCCAAAAGCAAACTGTTCAAGTACTGACAGAAGGATTTAATCCCAGGAAGGTGGTCGCAGTCCTGAGCCTGACAGAATTCCAGAGACCTGGACAATGTTCTTGGGCATGTGGTGACTCTTGGGGTGTCCTGTGCAGGGCTGGGAGCTGGGCTCCATCCTGGGGAGTTCCATCCAGCTCTGGATATTCTGTGATTCTGGGATGTCTCCTGCGCCCTGAGAAGCTGGGAAAAAGCAGATGTTTGGGCTTTGCCTCGAGAGACGCATCCTCAGCGAGGCTGTCTGTTATCCCTGTGATCCAGAGCGGAGTCTTTAATAACTGGAGAGGACAAAGAGCTGCGCTTGTTGTCGGAGGCGTGCAGAGAAAGGCTGGGGCTGTATCAATTAAGATAAGAGCCCTGTCTGAGGCAGCTCACAAAACCAAGGAAATGCCTTTAACCTCTCATTTCCTTGCTTTGGAGGCTCCCGATCCGAGCTGTGGTGTCTCAGCTGTGATATTCCCTGGATTGTGGCTCCTAATGAATTACCAGCTTTGTTTATTCATTTATTTACCCAGTTTTCCTTCCTGGGCATGAGGAGGCCCTGGGAGCTGTGAGGATGTGGGATGAAATCTCTGCTGGAGGCGTCTCCCTCAGCAGGGCTTCCATGGCGTTGTTTGGTGACAGCCAGTGTGGCTTGTCACAAGTGTCCCCTCCAACCCCTTGCTTCCCCCCATTTCAGAGCAGCATCCCATTGGGATGGAGCTCTGGGATGCAATTTCTTGGGGATTTGGTGATGGAGACCGGCCCGGCTCAGCTGCTCAGGGCCACGGTGGAGTGACACATCCCTGTCCTCTATCTGGGGACAATCCAAGCTGATGATTGAATTCTGTTTTAATAAAAACCTCTTGTGTGAAACACAACTGCACCTGCCTGGGTGGTTTTGTTCCCAATAACCCCAGTGGGGCTGGAATCACTGCCATGAGCCCAGCCTTTAAAATCAAGTCAGAAATGATGTTTGGTCCCAGTTTCAGCCCCAGAGCCTCCCGACACTGCTCTGCTCTGTGCTCCGTGAGGAAAAGGGATGGTCCATCTGGTAAGAGCTTCTCTGCCCAGGAGTCCTGAGCTCAGAGCGACGCCAGGAATTTCAATTATTCCTGCAGTTCTTGCTGAGGACAAACCAGCTCGGCCATGCAGCGTGTCCGTGCTCCGCAGCCCGGATTTTAATTGGGAAAAGCCAGGTTTGGGGCTGTCGGGCATGTCTGGGAGCATGTCAGGGTGCTCAGGGGTCTGGCGCCGTGACGGCTCCATCCCGGAGCAGGCTCAAGGATTTCAGCTCCTTCTGGCCCAGTGCTGCTGTAAATTTTCCCTCGTTTTCAAACCCTGACCGAAAATGAGCTGAGGAAGTTTAATGCATAATTGAAATAAAATTTCTATTTCCTCTTTGGATTATCTTACAAAATTTTAATTTCACAGGAAAGTCATTACTTCGTTTGTTTTGCTAATCCTTCGGATCTGCTCCGCATGGAGGATGATCTGGAGCATTATTAGAGTCCCTAATAAGATCTCATTTCCTCCTCAAGGCCACTCGGTAAAGTCTGAACAAACAACGTGGAGCTGCTTCTTCAGCCGTGCTTTGGACTCACTGGGCTGGAAGCGGAGGCATCCCAGATTTTCCTGCTCCTCATCCCAGCAGGTTTGTTGTGCTGCTGGTGCCTAAAGAGGCCAACCTAGAAACAGAGACTGGACAGGAGGAAGGGAATAAAGGTGGATATTTATTTGAAAGGCCTTCAGAGGCACACCCTGGGCAGGCCAAAGGCTGCACCCAAGATGGACCCCGAGTCACGAGTTCTTCACACTTTTATAGCTTTGGTCCATTTGCATCTCAGCCCAATTTCACCAATTAAACTTTAGCTAATGATGGAATTTCCCCTCAGCTTGCCCCACTTCTCAAGATGCTGGGTTACACATTTTGGGCCTAGGCCGGGCTGGGTGTCCTTGGAGAGCAGCCTGGAGAGGCTTTGTTCTGTCTGTCTCAGCATGAGAGAGCAGCAGCTCCCAGGCTGCAGGGCACTGCAGAGTTACACACTGCAGTGTGGGAATGCAGAGTTTGAAAAACATAAAAGCTAAAACGTAAGGCATCACTGCAGCCCTGGGATGGAACAGCTGCCGGGTATTTGGGCAGCCACTGAGGCAGGAACCTCCAAAATGCACCATGAAAACAGCTTTTCCAGGCAAGGAGCCGGTTCCCAAGAGGAGCAGCAATAGGAAAAAGCATCTGAGCTTGAGGAGGAGAGGAGGAGAATGGGGGAAGCTCAAGCAAGGCCATAAAGGAGATGGTTGGATGAAGCCTTCCCAAGATGCTCCTGAAAGCTCCCTCCTTCCAGAAGAGAATGAAATTCCCAGGCTTGGCTGTGTCCTGCATCCCCCTGCATCTCCCAAACAACCCAGCAGGAGGAGCAGACTTTGTCCTGATTCCAGGGACAGATAGGAAAGTGCTCCCAGTTGGCACCATGGGGTCTCCATCAGGGTGGGAAGGGCAGAGGGCACCTCTCCATAGCCCCTGCACCCTCCTCCTCCTCCCTTTCCCCTCCCAGGGAGCTGAACTTTGAGTGCAGGCAGAAGCCAGCCAGGAGCAACGGGAAAGGGAAGATCCTGCCAAGGCTGGAGCCCCTCTGCTCTGGAGCCAGGCTGGGAGAGCTCGGGGTGCTCCCCTGGAGAGGAGAAGGCTCCAGGGAGAGCTCAGAGCCCCTTCCAATGCCTAAAGGGGCTCCAGGAGAGCTGGAGAGGGACTGGGGACAAGGGATGGAGGGACGGGACACAGGGAATGGCTTCCCACTGCCAGAGGGCAGGGCTGGATGGGATATTGGGAAGGAATTGTTCCCTGTGAGGGTGGGGAGGCCCTGGCACAGGGTGCCCAGAGAAGCTGTGGCTGCCCCTGGATCCCTGGAAGTGTCCAAGGCCAGGCTGGACGGGGCCTGGAGCAGCCTGGGATAGTGGGAGGTGTCGCTGCCCGTGGCAGGAGAGTGGGACTGGATGGATTTTAAGATCCCTTTTTTAAGACCCCAAACCCTTCTGGTGTTCTGTGATTCCCTGATTCCCAGACTAGTAAGGGAGTAACAAGCCCAGGTGGAACCCGGGGACGGTTCCTGCCCGGGGTCTGTGGGGGATCTGTGGGGGATCTGTGGGGGATCTGTGGGATCACGGCTCCCACTAGTGGCTTCTCCCAAACGCACTCGCCTGCTGGATACCTGGAATTCTGCATCCTGGAATTTGGGGAAAGACTGCTTTCCTCTGCCCCGGGGTGCACAGGGATGCCGCACAGAACAGGAACACGGGAATCCCATTCCACCACACCCTGACTTTGCAAACTGCTTCCCAAAAAGGCCCTTTTGTGCCAATTTCCAACCCAAGAGATGCCCAAACCTCCCAGGACAAGATCTGACCCTTGTCTTGCTGAGATCCCCCTGGGAAAGAGGGGCCTGCCCACTAAATGACAGTGAAAGGATGTCCTGGGAATGATGGGTTTGCAGATCCTCTGGAATATCAACCCAGTGTTTGCTGAGTTACTCTCACGGCAGGGTCTGTTTCCAGAGGTGTTAATAAAATACACAAAATACACTGTGAGGGAGACCTGGGGAGCTTCGAGTGCCTCTGAAAGGTTAAACCAGCAGCTGGTTCTAAGAGGAATCGGAGGAAAATCCACAGTACTGCATTGATCAGCATCAGAATAGTTGCTCCTACTTTGTACAGTACCTCTTGGATCGTTTAGACTCCGAAATCCCCCCAAATCCATCACTTTTTAGGTAATTACTGCTCCATTACACAGAGTTTACTGTGATCTATTTGCAATCATGGAATGAATTATCCCTTACGAGGGAAAAAAAAAGCCTAAGTTTGGGGGAGTGGGGAGAGAAGGGAATAAAGAGCAGAAAATAAAATCAATTCATGGCTCCATTAACACCCAACCACAAAGCTCCTCACCACAGTCCATCCCTGTACCTACAGCTCCTGGGCAGCCGGCAAAGAGCCTAGAAAACAATTACAGAACAGAATTAAAATCACCTTTTTAAGCGAAAGTTCTCGAGACGCCTCCCTGTGAAGATTTAATCAGGCGGGTATTGAGTGCCAGGGCGATAATTGATTATTAAATCACTATAAATACGCATCTGTACAAGGCTCCAGTCCAATTTCCCCTCTGCAATAAATATTTCTCGGGGTGTTTATTTAATCCACGCCTGCCCACGTGAATTTCAGTGATGGATCTTCGGCTGCCTGGATGCAAAACAGAGCCTGGGCAACGCCGCCATCCATCAGCCACTAAGTTGCTGTTAATAACATTCCCCAGGGGGAAATTCCAGGCAAACAGTTATGAATTTAGTGATAGGGAGCCTCAATCTTCTATTTAAGGAGAAAAGGTGAAGAGGAGTGCAAGGAGAAGGCACTGAGCTGAGCAAGGATGGAGGGAAAATTTCTTGATGTATTTGGGGTTAAAATACATCCTGAAATGGCATTTTCTGTGTTTTCCCTTGCTTTTTAGGGCAATCAATCACAAGCCTGTGGTTCCCCTTGCCTTGCCTCTCACTGGGGAGAGGATTTGGGGAGAGAGGGGAAGGGCAGTTCATGAGCAAAGAGTCTCCAAACGGCTCTAATTCGTTCAGCCAGGCCCCAAAAGTGCAGAAATTACAAGGAAAAATGAGCATTCAGCAGGGGGAAAAGGCTCAAATAGGGATAATAAAAACCATAAATAATCAAAAAATCCCTTTCTCCTTCGAAGTCCAGCCCAAGAGTTTTATTCCCAGAGGTGCTGGCCTATGGCTGGGAAACACTGTTTTCATGGATCCTGGCTTCCCAAATATCATGGTTTTGCCACGAAGCCAAAGGAGGGGATCTGCACAGCCTGGGGGGATGATGGACAACAGCTCTGGAGATGCTTCCATCCTTCCTCCCTTCCATCCTTCCTCCTCTCCATCCTTCCTTCCATCCATCCTTCCTCCCATCCTTCCATCCTTCCATTGATGCCTAAAGAGGCCAGCCTAGAAACAGAGGCTGGACAGGAGGAAGGGAATAAAGGTGGATATTTATTTGAAAGGCCTTCAGAGGCACACCCTGGGCAGGCCAAAGGCTGCACCCAAGATGGACCCCGAGTCACGAGTTCTTCACACTTTTATAGCTTTGCTCCATTTGCATCTCAGCCCAATTTCACCAATTAAACTTTAGCTAATGATGGAATTTCCCCTCAGCTTGCCCCCCTTCTCAAGATGCTGGGTTACACATTTTGGGCCTAGGCCGGGCTGGGTGTCCTTGGAGAGCAGCCTGGAGAGGCTTTGTTCTGTCTGTCTCAGCATGAGAGAGCAGCAGCTCCCAGGCTGCAGGGCACTGCAGAGTTACACTCTGGGAATGCAGGATTTGAAACATATAAAAGCTAAAACCTGAGGCATCACATCCTTCCATTCTTCCATCTTTCCATCCTTCTATCTTCCCGTCCTTCAACCTTCCCACCCTCTCATCCTCCCACCCTTCCATCTCCTGTTCCTGTGTAGGGTTTACTGCCATTCTCTTCCTTCTTTAGTTGAAATCAAAATTTACTGAGGACAAAATAAGCCCTGATTGAGGAGATTTTCGAGGCTGTTTGAAGGTCCAATGAGAACACGGAACATAATTGAACACAGGGAGGATCCACAGCAAATCCCAGGGAAGGGGAGGGAGGGGCTCTGCCCCAGCCATGCCTGAGGCTGTACCCCACCCCTGCAACACCCCCCATTCACCTGTCCTAAATTGAGCAATTTTTAAAAATTTTCTTTAAAAAGCCCTAAAATCTGCATTTTCCAAGAGGGAAACTGAGGCACGGGGATTCCAGGATCACTGATGTCCATCAGACCCCTGGAAGCCCCTGGAGTTGAAGGGAGGCAGGGAAACTTCTCTGTTGTGCTTAGGGTTGAAGAGCACCATGAAAAATCATTTTCCTTTGATTTTCCAGGGCTTCCAAACTTTTCCAAGAAGTTGCCCAAGTTGGGTTGACCAACAGCTCCAGAAAACCAACCCCCAGCACCAGGAGGAAGCAGCCTGGGGGATATTTTGGGATAATT
Source organism: Pachycephala philippinensis (assembly GCA_013397055.1). Taxonomy (NCBI): domain Eukaryota; kingdom Metazoa; phylum Chordata; class Aves; order Passeriformes; genus Pachycephala; species Pachycephala philippinensis. The sequence continues at coordinate 258,421 of VWZT01002643.1, forward strand.
CACCTTCTTTTCCCTTTGTTTATCAACATCTCCGGATAGGGAGCTGCAAACGTTATCATGGAAGATTCCCAGCATCCCGCAATTACGGAGCGACAGCTCCAAAGGGAAAATGGGATGCCTTATTTGGATTTTTTTTCTTTGAAAGGTATTTCTCAGGATTATCTCACCTCCATCCCAGCTGCACCCACGCACAGATAAATCACAGCTCCGGTGTCACTTTTTGAAAGGATAAATGTTTCCGCTCCCAGGATATTTATTCCTTTTTGCTCTCATTTGACAGACAAATCGCATCATCCCAGGATTTCCCCAGCAAACTTTGGAGCAGCCAACTTGCCCCCAGGGATTTATTTCACTATCAAACCGTCTTCTTTTGGAGGGGGACGTGGAATTTTGGGTCAACCTGATGGGTTTTGCGAACAGGCTGAGATTCATCACGGGGATTTACATTCCCTGGATTGACTGATTTTAGTTACATGTTCAATAGAGATGGGAACGTGATGGGGATGGAGCTGGGATGGGAGAGCAGGGGTCTCCTGGCTGCAGTTTTCCAGGCAAAATTGAAGGTGGAGATGATTTTCCACCTCCGATGGTCCTTTGAAATCCAACATCATTGATATCTACAACTTCCTCCTGAGGGAATTGGAGGGGCAGCTCTGATCTCTGCTCCCTGGGACTGGGACAGGACCTGAGGGAACGGCTGGAGCTGGGCCAGGAGAGGGTTAGGATGGATTTTGGGAAAAGTTCTTCTCCCAGGGGGTGCTGGGCACTGCCCAGGCTCCCCAGGGAATGGGCATGGCCCCCAGGCTGCCAGAGCTCCAGGTGCATTTGGACAGCGCTGCCAGGGATGCCCAGGGTGGGGGTGTTGGGTGTCTGGGCAGGGACAGGAGATCCTTGTGGATTTCTTCCAACTCGGGATATTCCATAATTCTCTGACTTCCTAGAAGAGGACCCCACCATATCTGCAGCTGCAAAAGCCCATTTTCCCTCTGAAAACCCCCAAATTAGGGATTGTCTCATGAAATAGCCTGTGCAAAATGAAGGATTTATGGAATAGTACATAAAATCCTGACATTCCAGGCGACTCCTTTGTGTCTGTTTCCCCCTAAATACAAAGGAGATTTTGGAGCCAGCACCATTTGCTGTAAGAGCAGGGTGGTAGAAAAGCAGAACCCTCTAATGGCTCGGAGATGTTTTACAGACCTTAATAACTGCGGGCTCACAACAACTCAGCAAGAAATAGGGACTGTAATTGTCCCCATTTGCAGGAAGAAGAAAAATAGATACACACGAATCAAATGAGGGGCTGAGTAAAGTCTTATCAGGAGCTGGGGGAGCTCTCCATTACCTGATGTCTTAAAATCAGCGCTGGATCTCTTCATATCAATCATACTCTGCCTCTGCCAGGAAGAAGAAGTGGCTGGGTTAAAAAAAGGCTCTTTGCCTTTCTCTCTCCTTCCCTTTCTTCAGGAATGTGTTTTTCCACTGAAAAATGAAGAAAGTTCACTTTTCTTCAAGCAGCTCCAGCCAGACTTTGTGAGATTGGTCCTGATTTTTTCAAGGACATTCTGAAGGAAGAAGAAATGGGCCAGAATTGCAGGCACCAGGCTCCAAACCCTCCTGTGTGAGAATAATCCTGGGATGCTGCAAGCAGCTTTGGCTTGATGGAAAACAAATCGGATCTTCAGGCATGAGTTTTTCTCCCAATGTTTTGGGACGGGGGCAGATCTGTCCTGATTTCCCCGATGTGCCCCCTTCCCACACATCCTGAGTACCACTAAAGCACTGATACGAATCCAAAATGTAAGGAGGAAAGGAATTTGGGGATTTAGGGGTGTAAGTGTGCAGGGACACCTTCCACTATCCCAGGTGGCTCTGAACTGCATCCAGCCTGACCTTGAACACTTCCAGGGATGGGGCAGCCACAGCTTGTCTGGGCAAGCTCTTCCAGTGCATGTGAAACACGAGGCAAACCAGCTGTTCCCTTCCCAAATTGTTGAACATGGAGTAGGGAAGCTGAGAGAGATTAGAGCCTGGCACATAAATCCCGGCATGAATTCCATACCCAGCCAGTGCTGCCAAGGGTTTCTGTTTGCAAATTGCCTGCAAACAGATTGGAGAAGTCCCCACCATATTCCTCGTTTGAAAATTTTTGCAAATTTCTTCACGGTCTGAGGATCAATTGGAGTCCAAAATGTGATTATGGAATCTACAATTCCCAGTCGCACAACTCCCGCTGACCGAGACGTGGCCTTCGGATGTTTCTGCGCCATAAATACACAAGAAAGGACTCCAAAAGTCGGTTTCAAAGCTGGAAGGAAACAAAATCATCTAGCTGGACTTCCAAAAGCTCTGCTGAATGTTGCTCAAACTTCCCAAAAAAAGCAACTTTTAGGAAAAGTCAGTGCCGGGATTCAGCACCTTCAAGAGGTGAAGACTTCACTGCCTTCCGCAGTTGGCTGAGCTGAGGTTTAATTCCCCTCCTGTTTAATTTGTATCTGAACATTTCTAATTCACATTCAGCTCTTGTCACGCCTCTGCTGAAGATCCCTTGGCTCTCTGGAGCCTCTCCCAGAGCGGCTGCCAATGGACCAACAATTATTCCAAGGGCTGCACTTGGATTTTCCAAAGCCGGGACCCTTCATTTGCAGTTTTGGGTTCCAAATCAAACCAAGCTTGGATTCAAAGCAACGGACCACCTCTGCTAAAACACAACTGGCCCACCACAAACCGGGAATTTTGTGATCAAGGAGAGGTTTTGAAACACCCCTGGCAGGAAAGATCTGAAGGAAAATGTTGTTTTCTGGGAGAATTCACACCAGCAGAGCTCGGCTGGCTCTGTTCAAGGTGAGTGAGCACAAAAGGGTCAAGCTGCAGCTGTCTTTGGAATTAGAATAAATTATCCTCTTTCAGATGCCTCCTTAATAGCTCTGCTCTGCCGGATCCCGCTCCGACCACACGCAGCTCGGAGGTGAGCTGAGACTGCTCCTAATGATCAGCTCATTACATCCATGAATTATGCACACAGCCGGGTTATGCAAAACAAGCCCGGTGTTATTATTAAACTCCTGACACCAGCCCAGCAGCTGGAGGCTCCCTGGCTGCCATCCTTGGCTCCCGGTGAACACGCTGGCCAATATTGCCTCCGTGCAACTCTGTGCTCTTCCATCTGTCTCCACATCCCCACTTTTTGTTTTTTGCTGTCTCAGGCACCTTTTGTTAGGAGCTTGTTCAGTCTCTCACAGGAGATTGGCATGTCCCACGCTGGGGTCACAAATCAGGGGAAAAATGCATTAAAACTTCACATAGATTTTGGGTTTAAGGAATTAAAGATATTTGCTAAGCTCACGGGGGAAAAGTGCTGGGCATGGCACAAACTGGGATATCTGGTCCTTACAGCCATGGATTTCCAGTCCAAACTCTCCTGTGCTCCTGCTGCCTTATCTCTTCCAGCCTTTGCACTTTCCCGGGAGACATTGCCCATGCTCCAAGCTTGGATCCTGCCTGTGCCGTGCTCTTCCAGCTCTTCCCAGGAGACGCGGATCCCGCAGGAACTTCTCCATGCTGCTGTTGTCCAAATATTATTAAATACGAATATTCAAGGAAATTTGTTTTCCACTGTTTTCTTGGCTCTGCTCAGTGCACACTCAGTGTTTAAATGGCATTGGAGAGTGTGGATGAGAGGGAGAGAGGAAATGAAGGGGGGGGAGGGAGAGCGGGAGGGGACACATCTGGCGCTTTGAGGAACTTGGTTTGAAGCTTGGAGCTTCTTCCTCTCAACTTCTCACAGGGCTGTGCACGAAGAGCCCATGGAGGAACCTCTGGATTGACCACACAGAGGGGACCTCTGACACTTTGGGAACCATGTGTTTCATTTATCTGTCACCTTTGTTTACTCTCATTTGTATACTTAACTAATTTGACTTGACACAATAAGGGCATGACCATGAGAAGCAAAAGACATTGCTTAAATATTTCATAAAATGCTTAAAAAAAAAAGAGGCATGAGAGAATAAAGTCCAGGCTCCTTGGTCCTGCTCGTTTTTATTAGAAAGGAAGGAGTTTGGGGGGAAATCGCCATCATTACCTCAGATTCTGCATGAATGCCTAATAAAACTCCTAAGGATATGTGAAATATCCGTGCGTTCACTAATGGGAATTGATTCAGCATTTGATCCATTTTTAAGCAGATTTAATGACATTTCCTTGTCTGTGTCTCCCCATGGTTCATTATTCCATTAAGTGCCATTTAGGCTGGGTGATGTGTGTAGAAGGGAACAGCTTGCGATGGCTATTGTTTAACAAAGCCCTCCCAGGCGCTCCCATGGGCTCCCAACGAGTGACAGGTCCCATCCCAGCACAGTGGCCGCCACTGGAATCACATGAAAGATACATGGGATCAGCTGGGAGTCAACTGGTTTTGGCAGCTGTGCTCCTTGCTGATGGATTTGGGGCGGGATTAACAATTTAAACCCAGCCCTTGTGTTAACATCTCCCTCTCTCATTAGCAGGGGCACACAGCTGAAGAAAAATTACCTTGGAATAACATGGCAATCTGGATTGGAAGATCTCCTGCTGGATTTAGGGTGTTCTGTTTTGCTCCTTGGGGTGCTGTGCAATGTGCTGGTGATGCCTAAAGAGGCCAACCTGGAAACAGAGACTAGAGGAGTAAGGGAATAAAGGTGGGTATTTATTGGAAAGGCCTTCAGAGGCACACCCTGGGCAGGCCAAAGGCTGCACCCAAGATGGACCCCGAGTCACGAGTTCTTCACACTTTTATAGCTTTGCTCCATTTGCATCTCAACCCAATTTCACCAATTAAACTTTAGCTAATGATGGAATTTCCCCTCAGCTTGCCCCCCTTCTCAAGATGCTGGGTTACACATTTTGGGCCTAGGCCGGGCTGGGTGTCCTTGGAGAGCAGCCTGGAGAGGCTTTGTTCTGTCTGTCTCAGCACGAGAGAGCAGCAGCTCCCAGGCTGCAGGACACTGCAGAGTTACACACTGGGAATGCAGGATTTGAAACATATAAAAGCTAAAATGTAAGGCATCACTGGGGCTCCAATGGCTCCTGGTCATCTCCCAGGGTTCGGCCTTGACCAAGAGCTGTGGGAGGAACCAGGACGGGTCTGGCCTCACCTCATTCTCCAGATGATCAAGTTCAGTCTTCCAAGGAGTTCAGCTGGTTCTGAACCAAACTGCTTTGCCTTTTAGGCTCTTTCCTTTGTCTCCCAGTCTAAATTTAGCTGCTGTTCAATCGTGGCCTTTTAACTTCAGCCATTATTTCCTCCCTTTGTTTCTCCTCCCTGACACATTTATAGAGAGCAGCCGAGTCCCCTCTCGCTGTTTGCCGGGGAAGGCCGAAGGAGCCGGGCTCGGATCCTTCCCTCTCCCAGGATTGTTCTCCCCTTTCAAGGACAACGAGGTTGCTCTTTGTAGCAGCTGTTCCAGGCCCACTTCAGCCTTTTCCAACAGTGGGTATTAAAAGTGTCCTGTGGGTGTCAGAGACAATCTCACCTGGGGGTGGCACACCAGCAGGAATCCATCCTCATCCCGACTGGAAATCGCTCCTTCCAGATGTTCCTGGAGGAAAATGCTTCAAGGAGTGAGGGCAGAAAGTGGATTTTCTTTTCCAGCCATACCGCACTGCAAGAAGGACATGGAGGGGCCGGAGCGTGTCCAGAGACAGGAACAGAGCTGGGAAGGGGCTGGAGCAGCAGGAGCGGCTGAGGGAGCTGGGAAAGGGGCTCAGCCTGGAGCAAAGGAGGCTCAGGGGGGACCTTGTGGCTCTGCACAACTCCCTGACAGGAGGGGGCAGCCAGGGGGGTCGGGCTCTGCTGCCAGGGAACAGGGACAGGACAAGGGGAAATGGCCTCAAGTTGTGTAGGGGAGAGTTAGATTGGATATCGAGGAAAATTCCTTCATGGAAAGGGCTGTCCAGCCCTGGCACAGCTGCTTGGGGCAATGGTGGATTCCCTATCCCTGGAGGTATTTAAAAGCCCTGTGGATGTGGCAGCAGGGGACATGGGTTAATGGTGGACTTGACCATTTTAGGTCAGCCCTTGGACTCAATGACGTCAGAGAGCTTTTCCAGCCAAATGACTCAATGATTACATCACTTCAGCTGTCCCATGGGGTGCTGACCTCCCAGACAGCTCCACACCTCACCTGGCACTTGGGATGAGCAGATATCCGGGCCCAAACTGTCCCTTCATTCCAGCTTCTCTGAATCAAGCCTAATGTGCCCACTTCACCTCCTCACACAGCCTCCCCGAGCACAGACCCTGCCCAAAGCTGCCCAGAAAGCTGCTCCCAGGGCTGCTGGCTCCCAGTGGTGCTGGAATAAAGGAGAGGGGATGGCCATGCATCTGCTCTGAGTTCAGCAGGATTCAGGCCAGTGAAATGCAGAGTTAATTGGAAATGCTCAATGACTGGAGCCAGGGGAGCGCTGGGAAACCTGCCATGGAAATGTTGGAGGTGACTCGACCCAGCCTCGTGTCCCACGGCAGAGCCACTGCAGTCTTAGGACAGCGTTGGTGCCACCATCACCCACGCAGTGCCCCTTACAGGCAATATTCAAAGGCACTGTGGAGATTTCTGACTCGATTTGATGCTACAGCCGGTGACACACATCCTCAGCCTCAGCTCACCCCAACCAGAAATGCACTGGCACATCCCCACACGGGCAGGGCTTGCTTTGTGCGGAGTGGAATGAGAGGGAAAAAAAAAAAAAAATCAATATCACGCAAAATAAAGGCATTTTCAAAAATAAACCAAGCCATGATTCACTTTATTTCAAAGCCTGTGCCCACAGCCCTCGTGTGTAACCTGCTGGCAAAGCCGAGCAGAGAGCAGAGCTGGATCCTGGCCAGTAATTACAGTGATCAGGAGAATTGAAATGTTTTGCAAAGCTTGCTTGGCTTTTATAGGTGAGCTGCAGAACAAGACAGCTTGGAAGTCTCCTTGCCTTTAACAAAGATGCCATTTCATTATTCAAATGAGCAGGTACCGTGGAGTGGTGATTACACAGCTGGTATCTGCCTTTCCCTGAGACTCCAGCTCTTTAGGGGATTTTGCTGTCTGATTCCAAGGGAAAATGGGAATAGCGGGGCAGATGATTGCTCCTCAGGTGGGCTGTGCTTGGTGGATGTGATATCTCCCTCCTGAATGCTTCTGAATTCCATGCTAGAGGACTTCAGGCTGCACAGAGAGCTGGGATGGCCCTCCAGAGCTCTCCAAAATGTCTGGCAGGAGGTTGGTAGCACGAAGTAAATGGGAAACTGAGGCAGGGAGAGATGAATCCTGTTTGGAGCTGACCCAGCCAAGAGATTGGATGAGGGACAGTCGGATAAATCAGTCTGGGCTGCTCAGTCTGTCTGCAGGGACCAGAGGGATGGTGCCAGACCTGGGGCATTCGTGCCCCTGTGCCTGCCCTCACCTCTATGGAGCTGCATCACAGCAGCAACCAAAAAAAAAGAGAAAAAAATGAAAAAGAAACGTTATTTAGGAGAAAAAGCATTAAAAAAGAATCACTTCTTCTCCTTAAGTAACGGCGGCGGAGTCTGAATCCTGCTCATCATTTCAAAGTGCTGACTCATTTACCACTTGAAATGAATTGAGGGCTGTTAAAGGGTTTATAGAAGATTTCATTAAATATGGATTGAGCCAGCTTAAGATGGAAATTGTTATAAAAGCTGGCACCGGCTCCGAGAGCCAAATGGTTCCGTTTATTACGGAGATATTTTACTGCTGCCTCTGGCCCAAGCCCCGCGGCAGCCGCGGAATGGCAAAACACAGTGGCGTGGGAACGGAGCGGCTGTACTCCAGAGTGGGAATGGAGCTGTCACATTCCAGAGTGGGAATGGAACTGCTGTATTCCAGAGTGGGAACAGAGCTGCTGTACTCCAG
>VWZT01002643.1:274316-284341 GCA_013397055.1 Pachycephala philippinensis
TTTCTTTTTTTTTTTTTTTTAAAACATTGATTTCATTTATAACACCCCCACCTCCTGGCAGGCGAGCCAGAACAAAAGGAAATTCCCACCATTCTGCGCAGTTTAAATATGAAAATCACGAGAAGCGTCGTTGGTCTAAAAACCTGTCCATCAACTATGTTCCAACCCACTACAGGTGAGCAAACTCAGCCTGTGGGAGAATAAATAGTCTCAGGTCCACCAAATTCTCCTTGGTGCAAAGGAGAGGAGGCTTGAAAACTGCTGTGGGAATTTCCCTCTGTCCTCTACATTGTTATGGCAGAGGGGTTTACATCCAGGTCTCCAAGGGACCTCTTCTTCCACCCCTCCAATCCTTTCCGCCCACAGCCTCCAGCCCCTTCAGTGTGGCCCTAATGATCTTCCCCAAGGCCGCTCCCTGAATCCATGTCCATCACGGCATGGGGAGGCAGCAGCCAACTTCCAGCTCCTTCTGCTTTCAAGAGCGCTTGGAAGCGGCTGCAGCTCGGGAAGGGAAGGGGAAGGAGCTCGTTTGGCAGGTGCAGGCAGCCAGTGGAACAACTGCTGCCATCTGCTCCTCTGCTCCGCCTGGAATTCCTGGGCGTGGCTACAGGACACGGGCCATGCTCAGAACCTGCCAGCCACAGATAATAAAAATAAAAATTGTCCTCTCTGTGGTGTCCTGCTCTGCTCCAGCAGGGATTTTGCAGGGTTTTCCCCCCTCATTCCTGTTTGTGGTGGTTTGCAGGGTGTCCATCTCTGCTGGCTTCCCACGGGATTTGGGAACAGGTTTGGGCAATTTCAGACAAAATCTGGGGATGGGCTGGAAGGTTCTTCATGGATTGTGGCAGTTTCCCTGCCTGTGATGCTGCCGTGGGGATCCCACACTCACATCAGTCACAGAGTCATGGAATGGTCTGGGTGGGAAGGGACCTTAAAGCTTATCTCATTCCACCCCTTGCCATGGGAACCTTCCACTATCCCAGATGGCTCCAAACCACATCCAGCCTGGCCTTGAACTCTTCCGGGGATGGGACATTCACGCTGTCTCTGAGCAGCCTGTTCCAAACCCCCCCAGGGATCAGAAAACAGTGAAATTTTAGTGCTCATTGGAGCCACATCTACAAATCTCTGATCCAAAGTGCTGCATTTCATGGCAGAAAACTGAAGGGAACCAAACCCACCGGGAAAATATCTCAGGCTTGGTTTGCTCAACACAGAAAAGCAGTGGCTGGTGGAAAAGGTGTCTCAGAAAGAACTGAACAGGTCAGGAATTGTCTTCCTAATTCCCTCTCTGGCAAACTGGGGATGATGTGAAGGATGGTCGGGATGTGTGGACCTCCTGCATTGCCTACAGAAGTAATAAAAGCCACCAAAAGGTGAGTAGGAACCACCTTGATTTTTTGCACTGGAAGAGTGCAAAAATATACACATCCAGTAGAAAATGAGTGCTGTGAGCAACTTTTCCCTGCAGAATGAGAAATCAAGTTCCTTGTGGAGAGAGACGAAACGCCCCAAATTGACGGAAACCTGTTCTCATAGATGCAAATTTCACAGGTACAGGAATAAATCCCTGGCAGCCATGGCAGTGCAAGATTAGATTTGTCTGATAACCATCTTCAAAACACCCAAAACCAGGATTTCTTCCCCTGGATTTCTTCCCCTGGATGATGGAAAAGAGCAGGATTTTGGCAGGGTGGGTCCCCACTGAGGGTGCTACACAAATCCTGGCCATCCTGACCAAAACACACGTGGGAGGGACAAGGACACAGGACAATCAATTTCTTCCTTTCTGTGTAGGCTCTTGCTTTGACTTGAATTCCAAAAACCCTCCGGAAGGCAGGGCAAAAAGAAAGGCACCGTTTCCGATAAGCCGGGTTCAAAGGGAAGCATGAAATTCAGATGGATGTGGAGCCAGAGCAGCCCAGCCTCAGCTCAAAACCAGCAAATGCCTGCAATATAGATTTCATTTAGATTGAAGGATTTGTTTAGTGTGCATATTAGAAAACACTGCCCTTATTAATTCTCTTCCTTTTGGGATCTTTCCCTGTTTGTTTGGGTGTTTTTTGAAGCGAACAATTTCAAAGTCAATTGAATCCTGGGGGAAGGTGTTGGCTTGACAGGTTTTAAGCTCAAATTTCTTCATTTACATGCAGAGATAGCACGAGATTGGGAAGGGTAAACTTTCCATCTGCTCTAATAGGCATGGGTTGGGAATACGAGGAAGGAAAAGTGCATCTGTAGGTCTTCAAATTTTAGTAGCAGTGTAAGCCGTGGATCAGGCACCACCAAATTCCATCTATTTGGAGTTTTCCTGAAATAAACAGCACCTGGATTCAGGTGAATGGGAATAAAACTCCTGACTATTTTTTATTTCCATTTTCTCTGAGTTTTCAGACTCACGTGTGCAAAATGGGGTTGAATTGGGATGTAGGGACCCAAAAGGTGCCTGTCGTGCCTGTCCCGATGGGATTTTCCATCCCTCCAGTTGGACAGTGCTCCTTTCTGCTGGCAATGGGGCACTGTGCCCGCTCCAGGAGTTGGATGGAGCCCAGCACATCTCATTTCACCTCATGTAGGTCAGCCCAGCGCCAGCAGATGGGCTTGTCATGGAGCTGGACTCTAATTCCATCATCCCTCCCATCCAGACACACCCTGTGTCAGAGGGGATGCTGCGGCTCCAGCAGCCACTGGGCAAGAGGTGTCAAAAATAGACTCCTTCTTCCATTAATATTTAAAGTTTCCCAGAACTCTGAGTGAGATTCACTGAGGGCTGATCCAAGGTTTCGCAAATTGGGCAAAAAAGGGGGCAAAAAAGGGGGGAAAAAAGGGGGACTAAAGCGTGAATTTTATCCCTGCCCATGGCAGGGGGTTTGATCTAGAAGATCTTTAAGACCCCTTCCAGCCCAACCTTTCCATGATTCCATGATTTTTCAGCTTTTTTGCCAAAAAAAATGTGAGTTTTAACATGGAGTTAAAAATGTATATCAGAAGATGCTAAAATGAAATATCTCTAAATAACAACTTTCACCCTCCTCCCCTCCACTCCCAACAACAAAAGCTTCTGAAAGCGGATCATGTTTGGAGCCTGATTGTGTTTTCTCCTTTATCTCCTGGTTTGGGGGGTCCTTGGGGGTTCTCCCCATGTTCTCTACACTGCGAGGAGCGCAAAGGCCATGTCCTCCTGCTGTAACACATGGCCCAAACCTCATGAAGGAGTTTCAGAGGCAGAAAATCCCCTTTAAGGGTCATTTTTGCTGAATTCGACCCTGCGCTGACCTTCTCCTGGCCTCTTGCACGAACTGAGGTCATTAAGCTCGGAGCTGCCTTTGGATTTTAAGAGAGGGAAGCAAGGCCAAAGACGCATTCCTTGCTCCCCCTCTCTCCCTCCTTCCCACTGATCTCAGCCCCTGCAGGTTGCTCCGCAAGGAACCGCTTCGGATATAAATAAATACAACCCCCCTCGGGATGCCCATCGCTGACAGTTCCAGTGCAGAGAAGCTCCCAAAGTTCAGAGTTTAATGCAAAAGTCTGAAGTGACCACAATTTATTCCAAATTGCTTCGCTTGATCCGACGACCTCGGGGAATTATCGCTGGAGGAGCCAGGGATCGGTAGCCGGGAGCGGCGCGGAGGCAGCGGGAGCGTCGATGGGAGACAGCTCTGCCAAAGGAGGGCTCTGCCTGCAACCACAGGGGTGAAGCAACGTTTGGGATTTTAAAGAGCCTTGGAGAGACATTTTTCTCTGGAGAGCTCAAAGATTTGAAGCCCATGTGAGCAATCAACATCAAGCATCCCGCGGGAGCCTGGCAGGGATCAGCAGGGACTGGGCTCCTCCAGCCGTGCTCACCCCATGGCACTTGCCGGGCAGATGGGTGCCAGGGATGGGAGGAATTTGGATTGAACTCCCTGGCTCCCTGCCCAGGGTGTTTTGGAGCCGAATTCCTTCCACGCTGCTGCAGGGCACCAGCACTGGGAATAGCTGTGAGTGTCCGATGGATTCACAGCACACTGAGGCCTCTGAGGGAAGTTCTGTGAGTATTCCCTGGGCTAAAAACCCAATAACAGCCAAGTGGACTGGAGTCCTCAGAGGCAGAGCAGTCTGGATTCTGACAGACACACACTGGGATGTACTGGGATGGTCATGTGCCCAGCTGTGCCTCTGATAACCCACAGCCCCATGCTGGGAGTAGGGTCAGGGTTTATTCTCCTGCCTTTTATTTCACTCTTGGTTTTGCTAATTGACTTCTGGAGGGGGCCAAGGTTGCCTTGACCTCAGCTGTGACTCCAGGGACAAATCCTGTGTCTGTCTGGGCTGGGCTGTGTGATCTCTGCCGGTCCCTTCACACTCAGGGCAGCCTTTTGCTTCTGCTAAATAATCCAGATGGATTTCAAACCCCCAAACCCTTGAAGCAGCAATTTTCAGGATTCCTGTGTCTGCTGGGGAATGCTGGAAATGGCAGCTTCTTTGAGGCTGAATCAATTGACAGAAAAGCACTGATTTCACCAAGCTCCCAAACCCTTCTGGGTCAATACAAGAAAAGGTGACACTCAAATGAAGCTGTGAATGGTTTGTGCAGAGCCTCCGAGTCCTGGCTTTGTGACAGGATTGGAAACAGGAGTCATGGGTTTTCGGGAAACCTGACTCTCATTCCTGCTCATTTCTCATAACAACCCCTTCTTTTTTCTGCCTTCTCCAATCACATTGATGGACAATGACAGTCCCTGCCAAGATCTGCACGTGGATGGGGATGGAGCATCGCATCCCTCCGGTCCCCAGGATGTGCTGGGATCTGGCAGGAACACATCCCAGAAGCCTCCACCAGACGAAATCAGAGCCTCCAAGGGGCCAGAGGATTGAAATCGTGGTTATTTCAGACAGGATTTGAGGGAGATAAACCCTCCTCTGCATCTAAAGCCACCAAAGTGAGTGGTATTCCCAACTGGCACCAGAGAGCTTTGTCCCCACTGGTCATGGCACCCGCAGAAGTCATTACTCAGCCCATTTTGCGGAGGAAAAGGATAACTGCAAAAGGAAAATACATAACTGCAACTCCTCTTACCTTCCAAACCCTCTGCAACCTGTCTGCAGCAATCCCCTGCTGCAGGAGAGCCCAGGAGCGACGGACAGGGATTGAGCTGGGAAAGAGGATCCAACTCCAGAAAAGCAGGGAAGGGAGGTTGGGGTGGGAGTTGGTGCCTGGTTCCATTGAGCCCTTCCTCCATCTTTGCTATCCTCGGAGGTCCAAAAGGAGATTGTCTAATGTCCCTAATGTTGGGACAACGATGTCAGGCACAGGGTGGGATTTTTGGGGATATCCTGGGCAGAGACAGGAGTTGGACTTTGATGTTCCTTGTGGTTGCTTCCCGACTCAGGAGATTCCATGATTCCATGATTTTAATGTACTCATTTAACTTTTTTCCACAGCCAGACAGGAGCATTTTGGGGGCATTGTTTTCCCTACCTAAAAGTCACTTTGTCTCTCTGTTACCCAGGTGAGCACAGCATGGCAAACAAAAAGGATCATGGAATCCTGGAATGATTTAGGTTGGAAAAGCCCTCAGAGATCAAGTCTAACTGTTAACCCAGCACTGTCAAGGCCACCACTAAACCATGTCCCTAAGTGCCACATCTGCACATCTTTTAGATCCTTCCAGGGAAGGGGACTCAAACACTTCCCTGGGAAACCTGTGCCAGTGCTTGCAGTCTTTGAAATCCCACTCCTCAGAAAATTCCCCCCTTGCACCTTTCCAACTTCTTGCACCTTGAGAAAGCAGCAGGAGACCTTCAAATCGCTGCCCACATCATCAAACCCCTGCTCTGAACTGCTCACCTCCTCCTCTCCCCACATTCTGGCACTGATGAGGATCTCGGATCTCTCCCAGAAGGCAGATGCTGGTGCCATTACCCCGAGCCGTATCCCGCTCCACAGGAAGCCCATCATGACTCCAGTGCTGTTCCTTATGGTACCCAAAGCTCTCCATCAGCATGGAAATCGCTGCCTGGATGCATTTAATGCCCAGATAAAGTGGCTCTTTCCCTGCTGGAGCCGAGCGCTTTCCCCGCAGTCAGATTTCCTCAAGCACATATCCCGGAGTGCTCCGGGGAGCGCCGCCGGAGGGGAGGATATTCTGGAGTCACCCGTGGGCCTCTCTCTAATTAGCCTTAAATGAAGCTGTTTGATAAGGAAATACCTTTCCCAGCATTAGGAATACGGCTGTGGAGAACAACACCAGCTGTGGAATAACACCCGTCTCAGCCCAGCAAAGATCAGTGCTACGGCGAAATTACATCCTGGCCCAGGAACAGGGGGATTTTTGTCCCAGCACAGCCTCTAGATGAGGAAATCAACAGCGGGAAGTGTCTCTTAATGTGCTAATAACGGGAATGCGAGCGGAGGCTCGAGCGCTCCTGGTGACATTGGCGGAGTTGGGCAGGATTTGGGCAGCGCAGGAAGCGCAGCCGTTGGGTAGCAGATGGCACTTGCACGTCTCCCATCAAAATGCAAAGTTCCTTAATGGATTTCTGACACGGAGCAGCGTGGCAGGAAGGGCTCGGGCTGGAAGCGAGCAGAAGAAACAGGAATGAAGGCAATCGGGAGGGACAGAGGGCTGCTCGTCCCTGTGCCAAGGCTTCCAAAGGCAGGACTGGGATGCAGCAGGGAAGAAGGTGCTGTCAAGGGCAGACCTGACAGCTGCTCATTCCAAAGGCAATTCCCTTTATTGCCCATTGGCTCAGACAGGCCTCCCTTATCTGGGGCAAGTGGCCGTCTCCGATGGGTGATAACGGGAGCGCTTTAGAACTGTGCAAAGAACAATTCTCCATTTGCCAGCTGACCTGGAATATCAAGGGAGAGGGGGAAAAAAAGATTATTGATCTAAAATAGCCCTCTTTTGGTCTATTTTATACCAGTTGGAAGGAGGAAAAAAAAAAATCACCGAGAGCTCCCAGTTCAATGAACGACAAGGGAGTAGAATTTATTATCCCAATTCATTCCTTTCTGAATGAGGGCAGGTGTTTTTCAAATGAAACACTTTCCCCAAATGAGCAGAACAAAAAGGGTTCAAAAACACAAAGGAAGCTGTGGCTTTTCCAGCTGATGGATATTTGTTTTAGGTATCACTCAGCACTTTGTTTTAGAGGGCAGGAAAAATTACCATGGACCTTTTCCTGAATGTCCATGGTAATTTGGAATTATCGGAATTGAGGAATTAAAGAGTTAATTCCCACCTTCCCCTTTCAAACTCCAGTTCATTAAATTTAATAGCAGAAAAAGGAAGAGAGTGACACGTTATTGAGTTTACATGACAGCCCAAAGACATTACAATGATGGGATTATGTGCTTTGGAGTAGCCTTATCATCCAAACTCCCACATGCAGGCAGGAACGGGAGAAATTCTTCACTCAGTCCTTAGCACTGCTTGTCATAACGAGGATGGTTAATTAACATGACCTTTTTTGCTTTAAAGGGAAAACCCAGAAAATTCCATCTCTTTTACATTTGTTTGTAAAGAAATGAAATAAACCCTAAAATACACTGATCACTGAAGGCCACAAAGGATATTCAGGAGCCTTCTTCTTCCTCCCGACTCTACAGGTCAGAGGAAAACAAGTCTGGAAAGAAAGTCTCTGGTAAATAGAGCTGCTCTGCACTACATAAAACAGGAAATATCAAGGGTGGTCTGAAGTCCAACAGCCTCAGTTGTGACCATTTGGCTTCCATGAGCAAGAAACCTTGAGGGAGACTTTCAGAAAGTGTGAGCCCAGCTTTAATGGAGGGCTGGAGAAAGGAGCTGGGAGCAGCCGGGTCAATAAACACAGGCTCATCCAGAAACCTCCAAATGTATGCGAAAAAGGGCAAAAAGCAGGAAAAAAGTGCCCTGGAGAACAACACACGAGTGTAGCTTATGGACCATCCCATTCCAGCCAAGGGAAAGGAAAGGGAAATTTTCAGCAGTGTTGAGTCATCCCTGATGATCTTTCCCAACCATCCCTACTTCACAGCATCAACCTCTTGATTCCTTCTTTCCAGGGAATAAAGCTGCTATTCAAAGCTGCTGGCTCCAGGGTTGGGTTGGAAGAGCAGCGATGTTCAGCCCCTCTCCAGGGAGACTCCGCACGAATCCCTTCATTAGGCACTGGCCAGGCGCAGGTATCGCTGCTCTGAGATGCAGCACTTTATCTTTCTTTTATGTTTTATCTCCTTTTTCCACTCCCACGGGTTGAAAACATTTCCTCCAGGACTCTTCAGGCTGCAAAGAAAGTTCCTTAATGTCAAAACTGGAGAAGGTTTGGGCGTTGCTTCATGTGAGGATAAAGTCGGATGAGGAATGGGAAGAGTCTGGAGAGCAGACAAGGAGCAAGGACACCCCGGGTGCCTCCATCCCTTTTCCACCCGGGGAGCCACGGGGAATGATGGCCGTGGCAAGCCCACATGTGTGATTCCAGCAGCACTTGGAGCCGCTGCTCCCGTCCCAGGTGGCTGAATGCTCTATTTAACTCATTTCTAAATATACCTTGCCCAGCCAGCGTCTGGCAGTGGCTCTGCTCCTGACCACAGGCAAGTTATATAAAATTGTCACCTCGGCTTCTCTCCCTCAGCTCAGCAGAGCCTGGGCAGCCTCTGTTGTCCTCCAGCTCTCAGATCAACTCATAAAAGCCAATAAAAACATTGAGAATGAGATCTGGACGTTTTTACCTTCCAGACAGGAGTGGATTTACTCAGAAATGCCCTCTTGGGTATCTCAAACCCTGACTCATCCTGAATTCCACCACAGCCTTACGGACAAAAACAGTGCAAGGAAGACATCACCCACCTCAAAGGGACACATTTTTACACAGTTAAAATGTGGTTTCTGCCTGTTTGTTCTGCAGCTTTATCACCTCACTTCAGAATAGATGGAAATGGGAGCAGAGGAAAAATTTTTAAAAGAGTTCACCCCTTTCACCCCAGATTTACTGGGAATTCAGGAATAGACAACTTCTCTTTGTCCTGGCCTGAGTTGAACCATTTTTCCATGGTTTTTTTTTCCTCTAGAAGAGGAATCCCAGGCTCTGTGACCCTCTCGCCCTCAGTAGGAGTGGGAAAAGGCTGTTGGAAGTGGTCAGGTCCCCTGAGCAGAACAGCTGAGACACTCAGCTCGTGGCTGGTGGTGGATCCCACTTGAGCTTTCTTAGCTGCTCCCACCATCCACATGCACGAGGCTATAAATGGAATAAACCTCTTGGATCCTTTCTGATACTGTCAGAAATCACTTCAGCATCCCCATAACAACCACAACCATACAAATCAGATGTCCAAGGAATGAATCCTTCTGTGCTGGGAAGTACAGACACTTCAGGGGCTGCAAAGCCTTGGCCAAAGCATCTCAAGGGACAGGATCTGCATCCCCTCCCTGAGCTGATTTGCACCAACACTTCACACTGATTGTCCAAGCAGGGTGTAAGAACCTCACTGGATTTGCCTCTGTGTGTTTTGTCTTCCTCATTTTTTTTTCTGGAGAAGATAAAGGCAGCTACAGAAAATGTTATCCAGAAAAGAGGAAAGCTGACAGTGCTCAGGTCAAGAACAAGAGCTCATTCCATCTCAAATCTGACTTTTCTCTGTTTCCTTTATGACCCAGTGGGCTCTGGAGGTATAGGAACCATTGGAATACTGTTGGATGCTAGGAAGAAATTCTCCCTAGAGTGGGGAGGCCCTGGCACAGGGTGCCCAGAGAAGCTGTGGCTGCTACTGGAGCCCTGGAAGTGTCCAAGGCCAGGCTGGATGGGGCTTGGAGCACCCTGGGACAGTGGAAGGTGACAGAAGGTGGGACTGGATGGGCTTTAAGGTCCCTTCCAACCCACGCCTTTCTCCAATTCCATGATTTTATGAAATACGGCTCCAATATGAAAACATTCTCACCTGACTCTTGAATTCTTAAAACCAGACCAGAGTTTAAGAAGGCGCTCAAATCATTCCATTCCATTCCATTCCATTCCATTCCATTCCATTCCATTCCATTCCATTCCATTTCACTCCATTCCAT
>VWZT01002643.1:293700-312087 GCA_013397055.1 Pachycephala philippinensis
TGAAAGCCCCCAAAGCCTTTGTGTGCTGAAGTGCTGCTCCAGCAGCACCAGAGGGGGGAACAGAACCCTCCCTGTTCTGCTGAGCCCGTTTTTTTGTGCTTTCACAACTTCTCCCAGGAAAAAAGAAAGGCTGGAGCCCTCCCCTGGCAGTGGGATGAGCTGCTGGTAAGGTCGGGATGGATCCTGGTGGCACGAGAGGGATGGCAGCGAGGGCAGGACCCAAGCGGCCCTGGATCCACAGCAGCCCCTTTACCCGAATTCCTCTGGAACTCAGCTGGCACCAAAACACACCTCAGGGCAGTCCAAGCACCCCTTTTTTAGATGCCCAAATTCTTCCTTTTCCTCCTCAGGGTGCAGGAATAGCACCCAGGAATGACCCTGTGGAGGGGAGATGCTCAGGCTGAGAATGTGGTGGTTAATTAGCTGTGGCCTTTAAAGGGCCTGGAACAAGGGTGGCCTTTCCCCGGGAGAACAAAAGAGAGATAAACTGATAAAAAGTTGTTGATTCCCTTCCAAGAGTGGAAAATCTAGAAAAATATCAGCCCCCAAAGCCAATTGCAACCCAGTGCCGTGCCCGAGCCTGGTTCCGTGGAGGGAATTTGCTTCTCTTCCTGCCCAGCTGCAGATGCAACTGCTCTAATAGGCTGTAACTTTCCTTTCCATTTGGAAGTAATGAGATATAATCTGGTTAATTCCAGTCTTTGAGCTCTTTTGGCGGCCTTTTTCTATTCCCTTTTTGGGTTTTTTTCCTTTTTCTTTTTCTCTTTAAAGGAAAACTCCATCACGAAGCGAAAGATTTTCTAATCACTGGCTCTAATTACAAAGCAGCGCAAATTGCCATAAACTTTTTGCTTCTTCTTTTTTTTTATTTTTAATTTTTTTTTTTCAAAATTGCTTTAAATATAAAGAAGAATCACTAAAAACCCAGCGAGCAGCTGCAAATTGGAGTGGCTGGTGGAGGCAAGGCTGGGGAGAGAGGGGAGGTGGGAGCTGAGGCTTGGAAGGAGCTTTTGTGGAAAACCACAGAGGTGGAAATATCCTGAAGGAGCTGAGATGGAGGTGCCCAGAATCCGTGCCCAGAATTCCCATCCAAGCAGAGCAGGCTCATCCTGGGGATTAATTGGTCCCTAAGCAGGTATTTGTTGAAGTGCATCAATTTTTCAGGCCAGGAGAGTCCCCAAACCAGGCAGGATTTGCCCCAGGAAGCAATCTGCTGCCAAAAGCTGGAAGAGTTTGGTGGAAATCATCCCAATTTCCATCATCTCAGCAAACACCTTGGGACCTGGAGAGACGCTGGAGAGCCCTGGGCATCCAGAACTGGGGGATGTGCATGGACCAGAGGGGCTGAACCTGCACCAGAGCCCCCACTGCAAAGCCAGGGTGGGATCCTGCTGGAAAATATCCCAGAGCATCCAACACGATTGCAAACCAAGCTGGGGGGGTGGGGAGGCTTCATTAGCAGCAATCAATGGTTTCCATAGCTACAAATGGAAAGCAGTGAATCCATCACACGCTGGCTTATGGAAAAAAAAGGGGGAAAAGGGGGAAAATCATCACCTGTGTCCAGACATGGCCAAGGGGACACGGAGCTGGGGGAGGAGACGGGTACAGAAGGGAAGAGGGATGGATTCAGAACATCCAGGCAAGTTTTTTGCCTTATTCCTGATCTTTTTAACCTGTTGGATGTCTCCGTAAGGACTGGAACATCCTGTCAGATCCCAGGAACCCCCCAGCAGCTGGGTGTAAGGTGCTCTAAGGGGAATGGATAAAATTCAGGCTGCAGCTCTGGGTACACAACTTCCACAAACCAACTTTTGGGAGCAACCTGGAAAAATAAGTCCTGACTGACTTACCTTTACCCAGAAAAAGGGGGAACCTGAAGGACTGTCGGCTGCAATTCCTACCCAGGCAATTGGATGCTCTACATTGCTCAAGTGGCTGAAATACAAATCAGTCCAAGCTGGGGCTGTGTGGGGTTTATTACATGCAGGGAGAGTTTTGGAGGGGTCATAAATCACCTGTTCCAGGTGTCAAGATCTTCCTCAGAACAGGGCCTTGTGTCCTTGCTGCCCGATTGACTTCCCTCTCTGTGCTGCTGCAATTCATTGCTTGGTAAAGTCTAGGAGGGAGCTCGGATAAAATCCAGGCTGGGCAGCCCTTCCCACAAGCAGGGCCACAAAAAGAAGCTGAATTAATTTAAGAGCTTAAACCCCACAGGCTGTGTCTGCAGCAGAGCGAGATGTTCTGCAGGAAATGCCCTGGCAAAGGTTAAATGGCTTTAAAAAGGGTTTGACAAATCAGTGTGGAGTGAGAAAAACTCAAAATCTCCACCCCAGAATGTTGGTGTGGCATTCAGCCAGGCTGCTCTTGCCTCCCTGCCTCAGCAGAGAGCTGGCTGAGACCCGAAATAATTCCTACAGGTGTCTGGAGGCTCTCGCTGCTCCTTCCAGAGAAACCTGGTGAAATATTCAGCGTAGGTGGTAGAATGAATCTCTCCCAAAAATCAGCACCAGGTTGCACATATCCCTCCAGGCCCCCCCGAATCCAGGCCCCTGACCTCAAGGAAATATGAAAAAATTTCGGTTTGAGCAAAAGGCCTGCTTCAGTTTCAGTGAAAGCCAGAGGTTTTCAGCAACTGCTGATGTGTGGAGAGTGGGCGTTTCCTGAAAAACCACATTTCCAGAGGTTTCTTTTGTGCAGCCTCAGTGCTGAACACACTTTTCTCCAGGTTTGGCCAAAAAGATCCTGCTTATTTCAGGGAAAAATGTGATGTAATCTGTCTTTAATGTGAGCTCAACCCTTGTCAGACACTGGAGAATCTACACTCACCTGGAATGTGACACCACAAGATCCCAACACAAGGGACACCTCGTGGATAATTCAGATTTTGGGGTCTGGTGATCATTTTGGGGTCTGGTAATGACTTTGGGGACAGCTGCATCAATCCCAACTCCCCCCTCCACTCTCCAACAACATCCTGGAGCTGAAATTCTCTACGTGCCTAAAAATGTCAGGCTGGAAAAGGATTTATGCCTTTTTCCCCCATACCTGGTTACACCCCCTCACCTGCCCTACCCTGTCCTCTGTCCCCTCCCCTGTCCTGCAAACCTCCCTTTGCAGGAATAAACCCCCAAAACCTCCACTGACAGATGCCAGGGGAGAAAACCATCAAAACTTTCCCTTCCCTCAGGAAAACCCAGGTGCAGGGAAAGGTGAGCATGGAGCTGTTTGTGCTCTGTCTTTTCTCCAGGGGTGGGAATCACCTGGAATTTGCCGTTGGCACCTGCCAAGCATCCCTGTGGGTACCATTTTCCTGGGAACACCCCGGGGTTGGTGCTCACTCAGCTTTGATTAACAGGGGGGCCACGGGCGTGGGGAAAGTGGAATATCACTGTCCATATGGCCCATGATGTCAATGGAAGTCGTTTGGAATATCAGGTTTTTACATGGTGTGATCCTCATGGAGGTTTTCCAATTCCTACTTACCCATGGAGCTGCCCAGAGTGATGCCAAAGGGAATTCTGTGGCTCTTTGGATAAATAGGGTTTGGGCAACAGGATTTCCTTTCATTAATAATTTCACAACTTCAGCTTCTTTGGCTGGGACGTTTGGGTTTTATCCCCCTTCTCCATCTTTTCTTCCAAACTTGAAGGAGTTTGACCCAAGGGAACGGCTGGAGCTGTGCTGGGGAGGTTTTGTGGATGTCAGGGAAAGGTTCTTCCCCCCGAGGGTGCTGGGCACTGCCCAGGCTCCCCAGGGAATGGGCACGGCCCCGAGGCTGCCAGAGCTCCAGGAGCGTTTGGACAGCGCTGCCAGGGATGCCCAGGGTGGGATTGTTGGGGTGTCCAGGAGTTGGACTGGATGATCCTGGTGGGTCCCTTCCCACTCAGGACATTCCATGATTGTATGAACTCATCAAATTCCACTTTTCAGTTGCAAGCCCAGCCATGAAAAGGACTAAAACTTCCAAACCATCAAGTTTTCGCTCAAAATTCCCAATGCAAACTCCTCTTGATGTACTCTGGGTACAACCCCCTCGGTCGGGGCTTAAATCCCATTTTTCCAGGACTTCAGGAACACGAATTACAAGTCACAAAATCAGGCTGAGACTGGTCCCTTTCCTGCTGCAAAAATGATCCCTCCGTGCTCAAAATCATCGAGTCTCAGGTGCCTCAGCAGTGATTGTTGCATTCATTTAATCCTGGCTCTATAATTAGATTGATTTTCCAGGGAAGAGCAGCAAATTGCATTGGAGGAAGTTATCACATTATTTTATTATGCTCCTGATTTTTTTTTTTTTTTTNNNGGTGCAGGTGAGGAAATAAAAATGAAGATGCACTTGGCAAATTCGGTGCGAACTCTTTTTTTAATTGTAGATTAATTAGTGAGAGTGACAGACTTACCTGGGCCTGAGGAGAAGAGCAAGTAAACATCCTCCCCCTCCCAACCCCTGCTCCATCTGCATTGCAAACTATTCCTTAAAATCAGCCGTAAACAAGGGTGTCTGAAATTCCAACCTCTCAAATCTGTGCTTTTGCTCCAAATCGGGGTGAGAAAGAGCGAGATCAGAGATTTGTGAAACCAAAACGCTCCAATTTAGAAACAGGCACATACATGACACTGGGTGTTAAAAATGTGTGTTAATATCAAACGGCATAACTCGATACCACACTTAATGGAATATCTGAGGGGTGCTAAAATTCCCTCTTTTTTTGACGTTATCAGAGCAGAAGAAGACATTGGAAGTGATTTTTCACTTGTAAAGTGCCCAAATGGCCCCATCACTACGAATTTGTGTCAAACTCCTCTTAAAGAAGCAAAATTCTCCTTTTTGAGCACTTGAGTCCACTTGGCACAACCCCAGCATGAGTGTGGGTTCCAGCCCTGTGGTCAGGACAGAGACCTTGGTCCTAGAGAAAATATCCCATAAACAGGTGGGAAAAGGAGTTGAAATAAGTTGGGGCAGCCCGTTCTGGCTGTTGGATTGCCTGAGCCTCCCCAACGTGCTTGGAGCACCCTCTGTTTGGGATCTCGGATAAACCCTCTGCATTCCGAAAGCCTTCTGCGGAGCTGAGAAGTTTGGGAGGTCAGCAGGGGGAGCGAAATGCGCCGTGAAACTCCTCCTAAAAAACCCTTCCGAAGGTTTTGGTGTCCCGAGGGTTTTCCCCCAGCTCCTTGCTGCCATCCCGCATCACTCGGCCGCTCTCCTCCCGCGCGTCTCCGGCGGAGGGGCCGGGCTGTCGGGCTAATCCGAGCAGACAGCATGCATAATTCAGTGGGGTTTGGGGAGGGAGGGATGGGAAGGGGCAGGAGCAATCCCGTCCCTCCATGTGGCTGATTCCATCCCCTCTCCCGGCGTGTCCCTAATTGGATGGCGGCCTTCGCTTCGCGTTAGGGATGCACACGGAGCCCAGAGAGGGACACGGCCTCCATTGTGTCCATGCTCCTCTCCACAGTCTGAGAGAAGCAGTTTAAGCATTTTAATGTGTTTAGGGTTTTTTCTGATGGACACAATGGCAGCCTGGGATTTAGACTGGCTTTGCAGGGATGCTCCATGCCCCAAAATATCCCTGGGGTGGGATTCTCCAGGAACAGGGATGGCATAAAATTGTCCATGTTTTTTGCATGGTTTTATTGTGGGTGTTCCACAAAGAAAAAACAAAAACAGAGACAGAAAATATTCCAGGTGCTGGAGAAGCCCGTGGGGACGTTAAGACACTCTGGTTTTTTTTTTCCCCCTCTTCAAGTTAAGTTCTACAGAATAGTCCATAAAATGGTGACATTTTTAACCATTTTTGCTCATTGCTTTGAACTTCCCAGCCTTGTCTTCGCAGGCACCGAGGCCCAGAAGGGCCAGGAGATGTAGTTTAATGAGACAAGTTTTAAAGGTCACTCTGTGTAATAAATCTGTGCTTTTTAATATTTAAACTTGTAAGGCATTTAAACCTTTAGGCTCCTGGGATTTGCTCCACCAGATCCAACTAGATCCATCAAACTCAGCAAGCCTTTTGCCTCTGGGAATATTGGATTTCTTCTGCTTGAGATGAAGAGGGTCTCTTTATCCAAGTCCATTCATCTGTCATAACTCAGGTACCTTTAAATCCTTTAAATGTCTTGGGATGCTGGATAAGGTGTGGAGGAAACCTGACTAAGTTCGAGCTCGTGGAGCTCCATCTCTCTCTTGCTGCAAGTCAAGAGGAATAAGAGAAATGTCGATAAGACAAAGGTGGTGTCTCTCAAAAATGTGCCCCAAATCCTCTTCCCTGACCTTGGCCAAGCTCCCCGGCTCAGGTTTAGAGAGAGATGCCGAGGAGGATCAAGGAAAAACCAGGACAGGAACTCAGGTCTTTGCTGGAAAAGGGATGGGTTTAGGAAATCTGCCCATTTTGGGCAGCAGCTCAGGAGCACACGTTGAGATTCACCCTCAGGTCGGGGCATTGTGGGGCTAATTTGCTTAAATATCCCTAAATTACACCCCGGAAACCTTTGGAGCTGAGCCGCCCCACCCCTGGCCGAGGGCTCTGCTCTCACACGGTGTCGGAGCCGATGCCATCAGCCCCCGATTGCTTTCCCATCGCCGGGCATCAGGGCTGCTCCCGCTCCGAGCGGGAACGCGCTCGCACGCCCGGAATCACTCCGCTGACTGGCAGCTTCCCTTATTGGTATTGCACTAGGAATTAGATAGTATTAAATTGAATCATTGCCTCCTAATCAGACGGAGGCCAGAGGCACCGTGGATGGTCAGATGGTGAATTTTGGATGGGTTTGCAAATCAGTTTTCTTCGTTTTTAAAGCCAATCTAGAAAAAAAAGGCATTTTTCTTTCACAAGATTAAGTTTTTCAGGGGTTCCCTGGTGCCCCAAACCCTCCTGACTCTCACCTGGAACAGCCATGTGGGGGGAGGGAAGACACATCCCAAGCCTTAAGGAGAAGAGTCACCAAAACCTACCCCAAAATGGTGTTTTAAAGAAAAGGAAACACAGCGCCTTCCAGAGAGATGGACACGGGATCTGGAGCAGCAATCCTGGCTGGAGATGGACAAGAAGAAAAGCCCCGAGGGTCCAGAACGTAGCAGAGAAGACCTTTGCTTTCCATCTTCTAAAAAGCTTCTGTTTATAGAAAGAAATTGGCCCCACTGCTGATTATTCCATGGCAGGCCCATTATCCCAAGGCTCGGGATGCATTACATACTCTGCATTAACGCTGCGGTGATGGATGCGCTGTGCTGTGCCCAGGATCCGCTCCCCAAACTAACAGGAATTCCATTAGGAGGCCGGCTGGGAAATGAGGTCTTTCAAGATTTAAATCCTTAAATACCTTTTTTTTTTAATTCAGGGACAGCATTAAGCCATCTATTTGACTTCAGTTCAGCGCTGAGACCCGGCCGGGCTGCTGGGATAATCTTTGCAGTTATCTGTGTTTGAGGTAGAACCTTATCACTGCTTGTTCATCTTCTCCTGCTCCTGCCTCCCAACTCGGAATTATTTCCCTGCTTCTGTAATTAAGGCAGCATCAGAGGTCGCTTGGAAACTCTGTGCTGAAATATGCTCCTGCTTACATTGAGGCAACCTTGAAATGCCTCCAGCTGCTGCCCACGGCACCAGAGGCACTGGAATCTGATCCAAGGGGCTGCTCCATCCTGGTCTTCATGTAGGGACCGGGAGGTTGGACTGACTTTGGGGTAGAAATGATCCTCTGGGGTAGAAATGATCCTATGGAGCCAGGCTGGGAGAGCTGGGGGTGCTCACCTGGAGAAGAGAAGGCTCCAGGGAGAGCTCAGAGCCCCTCCCAGGGCCCAAAGGGGCTCCAGGAGAGCTGGAGAGGGACGGGGGACAAGGGATGGGGGGACAGGACACAGGGAATGTCTTCCCACTGCCAGAGGGCAGGGATGGATGGGATCTTGGGAAGGAATTGTTCCCTGTGAGGGTGGGGAGGCCCTGGCACAGGGTGCCCAGAGCAGCTGTGGCTGCCCCTGGATCCCTGGCAGTGCCCAAGGCCAGGCTGGACAGGGCTGGGAGCAGCCTGGGACAGTGGGAGGTGTCCCTGCCCAGGGCAGGGGTGGGATGGGATGAGCTTTAAGGTCCCTTCCAACACAAATCCTTATGGGATTCTTTATCCTTCTGGAATTCTGCGCTTAAGGAGAACTTCTTGAAGTTTATTGCAGGAGAAAAAACCCCAGTTTTCAGTGTTGCCCCAATTTTGAGGAAAAAGGGAGAAAACCAAAGATGAGAAGTGGCAGCTCTTTCCTTTGGTGGGGGAAGGCACCTTTGAAGGTTCCCCAGGTGGGATAAGCAGCATTTTGCAGTCGATGGATGCTCATCCCTGCCTCAGGTTGGCTGGAATCACTCCCCACCTGGGTTGGGAGGAGGCAAACTCTTGATAAGGGAGAGAAAAAAAAGGGTGAACATCCCCAAGTGTTGCACTCGTGGTTTCCAAAGGCAGGGATTGAGACCCCATGTATCCAACAGGAATTCAATCCCAATGATTGAAAAGCGAAAGAAAGGGAAGGGGCCAAACAAAACAAACCCTTTGGATTGGGGTGAGGAAGGAAAGGTGTTTCCAACGTGGGGCAGGTGCTTTTCATTCCTTTCTTTGCTCCCCCAGGTTCCTGCAGCTGCAGGAGCAGGAGGAATGCTCAGTCCAGGTGTGCCTCCGATGGGAGGGCAGTGAAAGAGGAAATGCTGCCAGTCTCTAAAAAGTGAAAGCAAAACAGGCACAGGAATATTTTGAGGATTGTCATCCCCAGCCTATAGAATTGATCTGGATTTTTTTTTTTAAATCAACCTGAATACTGAAGGGAATAATGAGGGACAACACTCTTGGGCTAGGTTTCTTATTTAGTTCAATTTTTGAGGTCTTTTGACCCTTCCCTGCCTGGTGGTGGCTCTTCAGCTGAGATGGTTTCCTGAGGGTTCCCAAGCAGAGGGATCCATCTGCCCCCTTGCTGGGAATGGGGAATGGAAATGTGCTCCCGTGGAGAGCAGGGCTTGGTTGTGAGGTCTGGGGCTGTCCCAAAGGGATGCTGGTGTCTGATGAACTCCTGATATAGGAGGATGTTCAAGTGCTCCAGGGTTTCTTCCAAGCCTTGTTGGCACCAGAGGAGAAGGATGGGAGAATCCCCATTCCCCAAAATAAAAGGGCAGAGAGCTGGTTTTGCCAAGTCTTGATCCCAAATGAGCTGGATTTGATCTCTGGAACACAACCAACCCCAAAACCCCTGAATTTGCTGTTGATCTATCGCTCTTCCAGCTCAAATCCTTCTTGAGTTACACCTGGGGGCAACAAGGAATATTTTCTTCTCCACGTTTTATTGAATGATCAATCTGGGCTTGAGCCTAAAGCAAAATAAAATAAAAACTTAGGCTGGTTTAAGCTGGGCAATTAACTCCAACACCACGAGGGGAGAAAGCCCCCAAAAAAGGAGGTTTTTTCCATGGAAATTCCTGAAATAAGCTGGAACCGTGCTGCCTTTCAGGACCAGGCACTCAGTTAAATGAAGATGGGCAAGACTAAGCTGCCTAACATCCAAACCCGGCATTAGCCCAATCCCTATTCATGAAGGCTTTATGTTGAATTAATGTTGTTACAGAATTAGGCTCCTAAGAGGCTTGGAGATGTCACCTCCCCGAAGTTGCCATTATTTGTAGCCCTCCTGGAATTGTGAACGCACTCACAAGGAGCAGCTCAGATTATCCCATCATCGGGCATCTGACAGGAATCAGCAAACCCCATGGGTTGGGTTTTCTTGAACTCTTTTTATTTGAATCTTTGAAACACAGGAAAACTCTTCTGTTCCAGAGCCACCCATGCCTTTCATCTCCATTTCACTCCAGTTCCACTCCTGGAGGCATCCAAAGGCAATTTCCCAATTTAATCTGCTTTCCTCTCCATCACTTGCAGACCTTTCCCCGCCGTGCTGGCAGCCAAGGGACACTCTGGATTTCATTCCAGCCTGAGGATGTTCTCCCTGGGATCTCCAGGGAGACCCCGGTGTGGAGCTGGTGACAACCTCACTGGCTGATAACAGATTGCAGATAAACAGTGGTGACAGTGGACAAGAGTATTCCAGTTGGGAAAGACCTTCCCTGACCATCAGGACTGTCAGGACAAGGACATCATGCAGCTGGGATCAGAGGGGCAATTCCCCCCTCTGCTCATCCCTGAATTTCCCTAAAAGGGAATCCCTGTATTCCCCCAATCCTGCAGCCCCAGGGAGGGATTTTCCTGGCCACGTCCCTTTGGGAAGGATTTGGATCAGCTCTCCAGGCTCACCCTGACTCTCCAGCCTCCCCGTCACGCCTTATTGACTGACTCATTTAAAGGAAATTAAAAGCGAAAAAAAAAAGAAATTCAGGACTTAATTGAGTCTTATAATTTTCCAAGTGCAAACGATTTTGACACACGGCTCTCCATCTCTTCCCGCCACGCTGGAATGCTCCTCCTCTGCTTGCTCATCCTGGTGGGGATGGATAACCCAACCTTGGAATGATGGAGGAGAAATTTGGGGGAGCCCAAACCTAACCCTGACGCTCCCAAAAAGGTTTAGAAAGCTGGGGGTGACCCGCTCCCCTTCAGTGCTGAAAACGCCTCCAGGTGGGGCTTGAAGAGGGTTAGGTTTCCACATGGAATGGGAAGGGAAAGGAAAAAGATCGGTTCTTTTCAACTCAGTGAGTCCAAACTTAATTCTGACACCCCAAAAAAAGATTTAAAAATTTGGGCATTACCCACACCTCCCAGTGCTAAAAATGCCCCTATGTGGGGCTTGAAGGAGTTTGGGTTCCTGCACGGAATGGGAAGGGAAAGGAAAAGGATAATTTCCTTTCAACTTAATGTTGCAGGTGATTAGTGCCCAATATACCCCGGGCAGCTTTAGTCTTTAACATGGAGGTGATCGTGAGGATTTATGGGAGCTCCTGGACAATAACAGCTTTCCAGAGAGGCTTTGATTAAACATTATGGATCCACATTATGCAAATTTATTGCGTGGTTAATCTGACTCCAAAAGAACACAGTGGCACTTAAAAAAGCATTTAAAAGGGGAAAAAAATCAGAGGAGCCAAAGACCAGGGTGTTTTTTCGTGCTCCAGGATGTTCAGGCTTGAAGAAGACACAGAGCCATTGATACTCGTGGGGGAAATGGGGAAACATGAGAAAATCCAGGAGTTTAAACAACAGACGAATTCCAGCCTGGATATTTCACATTCAAATGGGTGCTGGCATTGAATCACTTGCAAACCCCCCTTTTCCAACAGGTGGTTTTTACTTGAATCCGAGATAACGGGAAGGGTAGGAGATGGAAACGTGATGCCTTTGCCAAATGGGGCTTTTCTCCCAGGAGTGTGGGGAGGGGGGTCACCGTGTTTGTTTTCCTCCCCTCAACACTTTTGGGTGTCGTTTGTCACCATCTCCATGCAATAACGGGATTTCTGCCAGCAGCTGATTGTGAGGCCTTCATTGACTTCCACAGATTTCCCTGCATTTCCAACTCTGGTTGTCATAAATCCCAGACTTATTTTCCTCCAGAAACCAAGGTTAGGGAGAAGACAGAGCCCATCCACAGCTTCTTCTCCAGCAAACAGCAAAAGCACAAAGCCAGCAGAAATCAGAGATGTGATGGCCAACCAACCCTTCTGTGGCTGATGCAGCTCCCACTGGGGGCTTTTGGTGTAAAACCCCAAGGTTTTGGTCAATGATTTTGAACTGGGAGCTTCTGTAGGCAAAGGACCTGGAGTTTTGAGAGGTTTCAGAGGATCACCTCTCTCCTGTTCCTCGGAGCTTGGAGAAACCTTCCCTGGCATAAATCAAAGCTTCTCCCAGGGAGCAGAGATCTTTTTGCTCCTCCCAGCTCCACCAAGCCTTCCCTGTTAAGCTCTGGATAATTTCAAAGTCATAACACAGATAACAATTGCTGTTTGTGCTCTGTCCAACAATGGCTCTGCTCATTTCTCCAGAGGATATTCCCGGAGGAGGCTGCTGGAGAGAGGGAAATGGGCAATGCTTTAAAGTTTTAATAAAAACAGAAATGAGAAAATGCAAAATAAGGGTCCTGTAGAGCATGCGGAGGATGGAGAATCAACACAGAGCCAGAGGGTGGAATCTTTGGGATTTTTTTGGGAAGGAATGGCCAGCTCAGGGCTGACCCTGTTTGGAACACAAACCACATTCAGCCCCTAAACTGCTGGGTCACCTCATTCCTGCTTTTTCCCCATCTAGGGATCATCTGCAGGGTCACTTTGGGATAACTCTGGAGTTTTTAACTCCCTCACTCAGTTTTCCCACAAATTTTCAGGCAGGGGCTAATAAGCCATGTCCCAGCCAGCAACTAGGCCAGGCTTAAAGTGCACAGGCTTAAATAAAACTCAAGGCACATTTTCAAACCTGACTGCAAGCTGCAGTTATAGGGGTTAGAGGCACAGGGGGATGAGGTGTCCCTGGAACACCTCGGCAGCCCCTCTCCATCCCAGGATGGCACATCCAGAAGCTGTTGGTGGGCGATGAAGGGCCCCACAGGCTCCCGTGGGAGGGGAAGGTCAGCTCAGTCTCGTCCACGAGGTTCTCTGTGAGGGGTGTTTCATGAGATGAACTTACTCAAGGCTGGATGAAATGGATTTAATGTCTCGTTAATTGTCTGGGGTTGTGTTTTCTTCCAGGTATAAATCAGATTAGAGCCTTAAGAGGGAGCTAATTGGAGCAGGGCAGTTTTTTTGGGCTGTCAGAGATGCTTTTCCCCAGAAATCAGCTCCAGACAGAGACCAGTGCTGGGTGTGCTCTTGGGAGAAAAAAGTGGGAATTACTTTTTCCTTTCCTCTGTAGGCTTTGAACATTCAAGAAGGTTTTCTCTCCCTCTTCTTCCTTTGAGGAGCAGAAATGGGGAGCAGGAGGCTGGGAACTGCTCATTTTCCAGTTTTGCCTCATTTCACTAAAAAAATCATTAACTTTATTAATAGTTTCAATTTCATCCGAGCTCCAGTGCTGAAGCATGAACCCAGCCCTCATCCTGCTGCCTGTTGCCAGCAGGATCCCTGCTGATCCCTGGATCCCACACCATCCCTGTGCCCGAGGGTTCATCCCTCCCCACCCCGCCCTTCCCGAGGATGGGGTGGCACAGCTTCCTTGTCCCCAGGCACGGGATGCTGGGGAGAAACAATTCCAGTCCTGCATCCAACCCCTCTGTCCCTGGGGATCTAAACACAGAATCACAGAATCACAGAATCACAGAATCACAGAATCACAGAATCACAGAATCACAGGGTTGGAAGAGACCTTCAAGATCACCGAGTCCAACCCATGCTCTAACACCTCAACTAAACCATGGCACCGAGTGCCACATCCAATCTCTTTTCAAGCACATCCAGGGAATGTGACTCCACCACCTCCCCGGGCAGGCAATTCCAGTACTTTATCACTCTTTCTGTAAAAAACTTTTTCCTAATATCCAACCTATATTTGCCTTGACGCAGCTTGAGAATGTGTCCTCTTGTTCTGTCAGTTGCTGCCTGGAGAAAGAGACCAAGCCCCACCTGACTGCAGCCACCTTTCAGGGAGTTGTAGAGAGTGATCAGGTCACCTCTGAGTCTCCTTTTCTCCAGGCTAAACAACCCCAGCTCCCTCAATCGTTCCCCACAGGGCCGGGGTTCCAAGCCCCTCACCAGCCTCATTGCCCTCCTCTGGACACGCTCAAGGGTCTCCACGTCCTTCCTGAGCTGAGGGGCCCAGAACCCGCCCTGGGCTGGCAGATCCCCGGCCGGGTCCCTGGTGCTGGGTTACACTATGGGGTGATAGAGATAAGCCCTGAAGGCCGCAGAGAGAGCCCCTTTCCTGGGCCTGGAGGTGACCCTGGGGCTGGATCCAGGTCACCGGGGATGGGCGGAGAGAGGATCGTGGTTTGTGGACAAGGCTGGAGCTGTGAGAGGTGATGATTGCAGTTTGTGACCTTCTAGGGCATTGTTTCCCTGTTCCCATAACAGGCAATGTCTGTGCACTGCCCCAGGGGCTGGGGGACACTGTGGTGAACATCTTTCCTGTTTCCATGATGTTCTGTCCTGTTGTGGGTGGGTATTTAGGGAATTCGGGCTGCGCAATAAAGGACTTTGCACCTCCAGCCTGTGTGTGGTTATTGCCCACGCGTGAACACTGCACCCTGGGATGCGGTGCCAGGGGTTTTTCCTGCTGGATGTTGATTTGTTTCCCTTCCAACACCTTTCACTTCTGTAGCAGCTTTTATCCAGTAATCTCTGAAGCACTTTACAAGTAATAATTAATTGAGCTTCACAGACTCTTTGTTCAATTCCAGATTATTAATAAATTAGCCTTTATTATTTATAAATACACGGCACATCATTTTTCTCCTCTCTGTTCCCCTGAACAGTCATTTAGCCCACATTAGCACAGTTTAATGCCAATTTGGCAACCGTGCTCTTTAACCCTTTCAAGGCTGCTTGGTTTTGGGGGGGTTGAAGAGCTGTGAGGACAAGAGAGGGATTCTTGTCCTGCCCAGCTCCTTGCTTATGGATTATCCATAATTTCACTTTATATTTTGACCGAAAAGAGCATTATTAATGCCCTTATCCCCACCCAGCCAGAATCAGGAGCATTATTCCCCCTTTTCCTCCATCCCTTGCTATCCCCTCTCTAATTCCGAGTCCAGGAGCTTGGGCCTGTTTTATTTTCCCTGCTCTAAGACTCCCCAAAGCTGCTTATCCAAACTGAGAGCCCCGAGCCCCTTCCTGCTCCCCCCCAAATCCTCCCAACCTCAGAGCTGCCAGCTCCGGCTCAAAGCACCCAAACCCCCCAGATTTTCCTCCCTGGAAGCGGAGCAGGATTTCATTCCCCAGCCGCCCTCACGGACAGAGGGGAAGCAAAAACAAGTTGAGAGAAATAAGCCATGAGATGGTTTTTCCAAAGTCCCTTTTGTGGGAGAAAAGCTGGCAAGGGATGTTCTTAATGGCATTGAAAGGGGAGAAGGGAGAGCGAGGCTCATCCAGCTCATGCAGCAAATAGACAGGGAAGGACACTATTAAAGGGCTCTAATCCCTGGAGAGACACGCTGGGAAAAGGGGAGAGGAGGGAAAAGCAGCCTGGAGAAGCTTAGGAGTTGAGCTGACCTCCTACAAGCCGGCTGCATCCCTGTTTTTACTGGTTTTTGGGTGGGATGGAGGGGCTAAGGACAGCATTAACTGGCCCATTCCCACTGCTTCCCCTGCTTTTGGCTGGTGGTGCTCCCTGCCTCCTGCTAGGATCCTGGATGGGGATGTAAAGCGCATCCATCTGCTCCTTGTCCATCAATGAAATCCCAAAAGCTCCTTCTGGACAAATTAATTTGGGCTGCAGGGCAGCACCATGAGCCCAGAGCTGCTCTGCACCTTCCAGGTAGATCCAGGTAGGGTTAGAACCCAGTTTTGCTTAAAACCCACCCTGATGGAGCAACTGAAGGTTGCTTTCCCACCCTTTGACATCAGGCAAAGCAGGAAAAATGTCCAAGGGGGAGCCACAGCCCCGAATTTGTGCTGTTCTTTGCAAGCCTGAATGTTTCAGAGTGACCATGAGCACTGCTTGTCCTNTCCTCTCCTCTCCTCTCCTCTCCTCATTCCAAGGTCTCTGGAGTGCAGCCATCCATCCAAGCCTGTGTTCCAGGAGGAAAATGCTCACTTTGCTCTTTTCCCAGGGCATGAGATCGGTGAAGAAACCTGGATGAGGCGAATCCATAAAGAGGGAGAGCTGCAAAGTGGAAAATGCCCCACTGGAGAGGAGCCCTGGGTGGAGCATCAAGGGCTTTGTTACTGATACCCCCACCCTGTGCCAAATTTTGGGATAATGTGGCTGGACAAGCCATGAGGGTGTGCACATCCACAGATCCCAGCCAGCAAGTCCCAAACACCTGGAAAATTTGGTATCTTCTACCCCTGTTCAGTTTAGCAACAAAAAGGAGGAAAATCTCCATTGTCTGATAAATCTCCATTGTCTGATAATTCCTGAATCAATATGAGGGGATAAAGGGGGAACAGAGCTTAAAAAAACAGGAATTGCTTCTCCTTTCTAAAGCAAATTCTGTGTCCTATGGATCACCCTCCTGTCAGGGGCATTCCAGACACAACCATTCCTTTGGTGTTACTTAAATCAATATTTTGGGAAGCTAAAGAGGCATCCCAGGAATGTGATGGCACTGCATCCCATGGGAAGCTGAGGCACAGGGAAGGGAGACTCTGCTCTTGTAACCTCCTTGGATGGGCTCCCTTCTGCAATGGGAATCTCAGAGCAATGGGAATCTCAAAGGAATGGGAATTTCAGAGGAGTGGGAATTTCAAAGCAATGGGAATCTCAAAGCAGTAGGAATCTCAGAGCAATGAGAATCTCAAATCAATGGGAATCTCAAAGCAATGGGAATTTCAGAGCAATGGAAATTCCAAAGCAATGAGAATCTCAAAGCAATGGAAATTCCAAAGCAATAGGAATTTCAGAGCAATGGAAATCTCAAGGCAGTGGGAATTTCAAAGCAATGGGAATCTCAGAGCAATGGGAATTTCAAGCCCTAAATTCCCCATCACAGCTCTGTGGTTGTATTTGTCAATGTTGGTTGTTGATCCAAGCCTGAATCCCACCTCCTGCTTGGGAGAAGGAAAATCTCCCTGGGAAAGCCCTGCTGCCATTTTCCCTGTGGATAGAAGGAGGATGATGCCGTTCATCCTTGGCCAAGCACCTGGAGCTCCCTCCAAGGGCAGGGAAGAATTCCTCCTCCTTCCAAATTAAACCCGAAGCCCTCAGGGCTGCCCAGAAGATGTTCCTGAGGCTGCCTTTTCCAGAACAGGGCGTTGGGAAGGATGTGGAGAGGGAAGCCAAGGATCCATTGTCATTTCTCCCCGCATTGATTCCCTTTTTTCCTTTGTTTTATTTGGGGATAATTAACAGCTTTGCCTAATACAGAATTAATTCCTTGTGTCGTCGCATTAATTAGCATTAAAGAGATCCTTATATCACTGTCTGGAGCTGGAAGGAGACTGAATCCAGCAGCAAAGTCAGCGCAACTTTTCCATATTCCCCATCAGAATGCGGCACAAAGGCGAAAGGAAAACATCCGGATGAGGCTTTTCCCCAAAAAACCCCCATCTCCCAGCAGCAATGCAGCAATGCAGCATCCCAGCGGATATTGAGATGGGAAAATATCTCCGGGAGAAGGTTGATTTTCTCCCTGTCAACATTTTTCTTCCCCGGAAGCTTTAAAGCCGCTGGAGCCCTGATGTTGTTATCTCGATGTTATCTAAACCCACCAAATCCACTTAAGACTCTCCAGAACTTCCTCAGGGGCTGCAGCAAAGTTGGATCTTTAGAAAGATCGGCCTTTTCCTGGCATTTTTGGCCAGCAGAACGTTGTCCCAGAGACTTTTTCCCTGGGAGATGCTCTGGAAGGAGCTTGCTGGGCTTGGGGTGGGTTTTTATTCCAGGTTTCCCGGCAGGTTGTCCCAAGAGTGGGTTGGGAAAAGGGCTGAGCTGGAGGGGTTGGAGAGAACAGGACAGGGAGTCCGGGGTGGTTTCAGGTTCCAGGGGTGGTTTCCAGGCTCCATCAGCGCCGGTGAAATCTGGGGATAAGTGCTGGGAAACGCTGCTGATGGGAAGGAGAGCGAAAAGCCCCTCTCAAGCCAACAGGAACATCTCCAGTGGGTCAGGAGAACGTTAATCTCCAATTTTCCATAAAATTTGAAGGGGAAGGAGCCCATCCGGGTCCTGGAATGGTTTCTGAAGGTTATTGGGAAACTCCAAATGGAGGCAGGAGCTGCAGGATCCAATATCCTTCCCCACGGGAGGTGCTGAGCCTGGCGTCACAGCTTTGGGATGAAACATTTGGGATGAAACCTTTGGAGGCAATAAAACCCCTCCGGCCCCGCTTCCTCTCCCCCTTTAGGGCCACGAAATAAATAAATAAATCTGGAATAATTTCAGTATGATCCCTGGAACTGACACTGGGAGTTTAAGCACAACAAAATCAATGTGGGGCCGAGGCGTCTCTCAGCTCTATTGACAGCCCTGCCTGGCGCTTTTTCCCCTTGAAGTGGCAGAATAAAAACCAAAAGCTGCATTCGTTTTTTTAATTAAGACTCCGGCATTATCAGGCTTTACAAGGCAGAGCCAATGCACAGATGAATTCCCATTTAATTAAGCTTTCCAAGAAACTTTTGAAGACTGCAGATTAAATGTGGGCTCGGATTTCTTGCAGGGTTTGTTGTTTGGTTGTTTTTTTTTTTTTTTTCTATCATTATTATTTGGTAGAAGTTTTAATTGTTTTCCCTGAGCTTGATAGAGAAAAATAAGAATAGAAATCATTATCTGCAAGATAGAGCTTGATGAGTTTCCGTTTGTGGAGCAGCCTGGATGTATCTTTTTATTATATATATA
>VWZT01002643.1:312258-346101 GCA_013397055.1 Pachycephala philippinensis
TTTATTATTTATTGTTATGTATTTATTATATGCATTTATATGCATTATATACATTTATTATATGTGTTATTATGTATTATTAAATATATTTATTATATGCATTTATTCCGTACATTTATTCCATGTATTTATGCCCCAGATGGAACAGGCAGCCCAGGAAGATTCCAGGAGTCAAACACAGGGATGAAAGGAGGATTTGGGGAAGAGGAAACCCCTCACTATTGTTTGCATTTCATGTCTTTATTTCAGGCTCCTGCATTGGGCTGCAGCCAGGGCACAGAGGAGGGCCCAGGACAGAATTCCAGCTGTTTTCCCTCGGGAATGGGAAAGCTCGGAGCTGTTGAGTGGAGAGCAGAGCTCCGCACGGGCAGCTCTCGTAGGGTCTGTTCCCGGGGGTGAGTCCCTGCTGGGGGCGTTCCCTGCTGGGCTTTTCCAGGGAATTTGATATCCATGTGCGTTTTGGTGCCAATATTGGGGGTTTTTCCATGATTTGTTTAGTTCCAGTGGGAAAATGTCCGTTAATCCCATTACTGCTGCGGAGTCTGAGCGTCTGCGGGGATGCAGGGCAGGGAATGTGAGGGTACAGGGATCCCTGGCCCTGGAGGGAGGGAGGGTTTTCCATGGTGATCCGTGTGCCAGCTGCTCCTGACCACCTGGGAAAGCTTCTCCTTGACCCCCACAGCCAGATTCCCAGGATCCATGCGCAACAACCTTTGGATTAGAGACGGGGAGCTGATGGAACGTGGAAATGTGACCTGGGGTGGGACTCGGGGCTTGGTGAATTTAATACCCCCAGGTGCCAAACCTCCTCCCAAAAGTCCCTGAGGTGCATTGTGAGGGAAATAACCCCATGGATGTTGGGGGTTATGCAGAGAAGCTGGGCCTGCCCCATCCCTGGCAGTGTCCAAGGCCAGGCTGGATGGGACTTGGAGCACCCTGGGATGGTGGGATGTGTCCCTGTTATGGGGCGGAACAGGAAGAGCTTTAAGGTCCTTTCCAAGTCAATTCTGGGATCTGATGCCGTGGGAAGCACAAATGCCCCTGGCAGTGGGACATCCGTGTCACCCCTCCATGGCCTTGGCCCCAGCCCTTTGGAAGGACAGGAGGGCGTGAAATGAACCTCGGGAAAGGTTATGGGGTATTTTTAAGGACCTGCAAGTCCTGAACTTACAAAGAGCCATTCCCAGGTGTCAGTGCTGACCTGCCCATCCCTCCAAAATTTGTGCTCACCCGACATCAGGTGAGATGATCCAGCCTCTCCATCTGCAAGGATTTGCCTCAGAGCAGGGCCTGATGCTGCAGGTGAACCCCAAAGCCACCCCGAGGGATGGGATGTTCACACCACAGCCTGTGGGGTCAGCACCACCTCAGACCCTGCCCCAGCGACCGAGTCAAAAAGCTCGGGAGATTCCAAGGTGCCAGCAGGGCTGGGCATCATTTTGGGGCATCCATGGGATCCCAGCTGTGCCCACAGCAGGGAAAGCACTGCGGGAGGTTGCAGGATGGAACCAGGCAGGAATAAAAGCTTGGACACCTGCTGGGAAGAGAGAGGCCCTGGGATGGGGTGAGAGGCACTAATATGGGCACTAATTCGCACTCAAGTCCAGCCCAACCCCCGCAGCAGCCCCTGCCCCGTGTACTCAGCCCCTTTTTGGGGCGGTTTGGGGTGTTCTGGCTCAGCCTGGCAGTTCCTGCATCAGCTCCAGAGGTTGGGAATAAACCGGGTGCGCAAAGAGCTCCCTGGCATCCCTGACCTGCTGCATTCCCCACGCCCCAATTCCCGGGATTTCCAACATCGTCCCCCTTCAGGAGCTGCCCCACGCCTCACTTGGGTTCCCAGGAAGACGAGAAGGCCCAGCCCTGTGTCAGGTATTCGAGTACAGGAAATTTTTGGGACCTAATCCCTTAAAGCGGATTTTTCCCGGCACCAAGGCTGTGTCTCCAGTGCCATCTCTTGGTTATCCCGGGATGCTGCAGCCCTGGCGGTGCCTGGATGATCCAAAGCTTTTGGGGCCACATCCAGACCCCTTTTGGAGCAGAGGTGGCCGTCTGGAGCAGACCAGGGAAGGTGACACCGGGGGACACCTGGATTTGAAGGTGGAGCACACAGCCACCCCCAGGACTCTCTGCCTAAGAGAAAAAAAAGGCAAATCAGAAAAATTTACCATTTTCCTATAAATTGATGCTTTTCCCTAAGATTTGGGGGAAGCAGAAAGGGCTGGGAGCAGCCTGATGGAGCATCCCTGCATCCCACCATCGCTGTGAGCACCCACAGCCGTGCTGGAGCAAAAGGCCCAGGCTGGAGATGTTCCCAGGGATAAATCCTTAGAGGGAAAAGAAGGTGAGCGGGTTTTTAAATTAAATTATTGTTAAAATATTGTTTAACAAGAATATTTGACTGCTTTTCCTAGCACTAAAATCCATCCAGCACAGCTGGATAATCCCACAGTGATGGGGATGGGGCTGGAGCTGCAGCCGGGGCTGCACAGGCAGACCTGGAGATGGCAGTGCAGCCCTTCGGATGGAGAACCTCATCCCAAATCCCGCTCTCCATCCCAAATCCCGCTCTCCATCCCAAATCCCTCTCCCTGGAAATGCCAGGAGCGAGCCTCAGGAGCCAAATCCTTGTTTTCCTCCTCTTCTTCACATCCCCTGTGACTCTGGAAATGGAAATTGGGTTGTGGGGTTTTAACGTGTGGGGTTTGGGGATGAGCTGGATCCAGGGGGATGAGCTGCTCCGAGATCCCAAAACCTCTGGCCACCAACGCCCACAGTAAGTCAAATGAAGCCATCCCAACGCAGTGTTTCACTGCAAAGGGGATAAAACATCCATCCAAATTCCCGTGGGAAAACCCTTAAAGCCAGACCCCATATTTGGGATCTGGTACAACACAGCCACACTCAGCAATAATTTTGTATCATAATTTTTTTATCCTGGGCACTGATTTGGCCAAATTTTTGCTTGTTTGTTTGGAGACTTTTAATGGATTCCAGCTTTTTTTCATTGTCCTGGGGCACAGGGGAGTTTTCTGGGTTCCCGCTTGGGCAAATCCTGAAGTGCGGGGAATCAAATCATCCAAGACTTTCCCTCATTCCCACATCACGGTTGTGCATCCCTGTCTGAACAGACTCATTTCAATCCCATCAAATAAAGGCAGATATTCCAAGGCAGCTCTTCCATCTCACCCTCGTCCCAG
This sequence comes from Pachycephala philippinensis, assembly GCA_013397055.1. Classification (NCBI taxonomy): domain Eukaryota; kingdom Metazoa; phylum Chordata; class Aves; order Passeriformes; genus Pachycephala; species Pachycephala philippinensis. The sequence goes on from VWZT01002643.1 coordinate 315,456, forward strand.
AGAAAGATGGGTCAGCATGGATATTTCCCAGGACATGATTTGCTGGTTTTATTTGATTTCTGGTTTGGAAAATGGAGACTTTCCATCATTCCTGTGGGCAGGTGGGAGCTGTTTTCTCCCAGGAGAGCATTCCCAAAGCCCCAGGATCGTGCAGCCCCTGGGATGCTGATGCTGAGACCTGTGCTGGCTCTCCCAGGGCAGCTGGGATGAGGGAATGGGACCAGTTGCTATCCAACCCAAATGTTAAATTCCTAAATTAATGCACATCCTCATCAGGAAAACCCAACAGACCCCATCCCATCAGAGGCCAGACCTCTGCATCGACCTGGAAATAGCTCGAGATCAGTTTCTCCATCTGGAAAATGAGGCTTGGGAGTGGCAGTAATGGGATGAAGGCATGCAGAGGCACGCTGGCTCCCCAGCCTGCACGGATAACAGCTGGCATCAGAAATCCATTAGAAAATAAATCCCATTTGGGGCTGGCTGGGACAGGGCTGAGCTCCCCCTGCTCTGGGGCTGGAGGGCTCCGGGCTTGCCCTGGGCACTGATGCATCTCTTTTATTTTTCCAAGGAAAAAAAGCAAAAGGGAAGAGGGTTAAGGACATATAAAAAGTTGGGATTTTCCCTGCTGGGCTCAGCTGGGAGGTTTTGGGGTTTTTTTTCTGCTGTGAGAAACCCAGTCCTGGTGCTCTGCCTGCAGCTCTGACACTTGTCCTTCCTCATGAGAAAATACAACAAAATGGGAATATTCAACTGGGTTTTTCTCCAGGAATGGAGACAAAATGGGATTTTTGAGGTGTTTACAAGAGGACTCTCTTAACATCTGGCTGAAGGAGTGATGACCCCAAAGATGAGTGAGGCTCATCACCCAAAGGAGACATCTCTGTCCCCCTGGTTTGTTGTGGCCCCTGGATATCGAGGTCCTGCTGTGACCTCAAGCTCCCAGAATCCCTGAGTGTGCCCCAAAGTCTCCGTGCTCAGGGAAATCCCACACTGAGGGTGGGATGGGCTCCTCTTGTTGACTCTGGCTCAGCTCCAGCTGGAGCTGCCCAGGCAAACACATCCCTAAAGGTCCTGCAGGGTGACCTGAGCTGACCTCCTGTCCAGCAGTGCATTGTTTATCCCCTGTGGTGCTTCCCAAAAGGGATGGAGGGGCTGGAAAACGGCCCCTGCACCGAGGTCAGCCCCCCAAGGACAAGATTTAATGGCAGTCCTGAGGGCAAGACTCCAGATCCCCTCAATTTCTGCCCCCTCTGCCCCAGTATGTCCATGAGAGCCTGGCATGTTTGGAATTGTCAAGGCAGCTTCGCTCCCTGTTGAAAAACCACCCCTGAGGAAGCCACCACCAGCTTTAGACCTGGCCAAGAAAATGGATCTGGAGAAGAAATGCAGCAGAATGGAGTAAAGGAACATGAAATTAATTTTTTCCCAGTCTCTGGTTGGGTTTATTCCTGGAGCTGGAACCGGAAACACAGAGCAGCAGCGAGTGGAGCATCCAGGGGAAAAGGGGGGATCCTGCTGGCTCAGAAAGCCCCACATCATGGCTTACATTTTAGCTTCTATATGTTTCAAATCCTGCATTCCCAGTGTGTAACTCTGCAGTGTCCTGCAGCCTGGGAGCTGCTGCTCTCTCATGCTGAGACAGACAGAACAAAGCCTCTCCAGGCTGCTCTCCAAGGACACCCAGCCCGGCCTAGGCCCAAAATGTGTAACCCAGCATCTTGAGAAGGGGGGCAAGCTGAGGGGAAATTCCATCATTAGCTAAAGTTTAATTGGTGAAATTGGGTTGAGATGCAGATGGAGCAAAGCTATAAAAGTGTGAAGAACTCGTGACTCGGGGTCCATCTTGGGTGCAGCCTTTGGCCTGCCCAGGGTGTGCCTCTGAAGGCCTTCCAAATAAATATCCACCTTTATTCCCTTCCTCCTGCCTAGTTTCTGTTCCTAGGTTGCCCTCTTCGAGCATCACACAGAGCCACCTGATGAACCCAGAGTGTCAGGTAGGTCCCAGCCATCACTTAAGGAGGTGTTGGTGCCTTTGGACCAGCTGGTTCTCCAAGGAACTGGATTTCCAGCAGCTCCTGGATGGAGAAAATCCCTGCAAAGGAGGAGGCAGCCCAGAGGCTGCAGCCCTGCAGCTCCTGGAGCCAAAGGAATTTCCTGGTGGAGCTTGAGGGTCAGTGAACTTGTGCAGCCCCTCAGCTCTGTGAGGATGATGATGGCGGGGTTTGCTTTATTCAGTTGTTGTGGAGGTTTAGGCAGAGCTGGCTGGGAATCACCAGGATGCAGAAGCAGAAGAGGGCACAGACCCTGCTCTGGCACCTGGGACATGGAATGAAGCTCCATGGAAGTGCTGAAGGCCAGGTTGGATGGGATTTGGAGCACCCTGGTCTGGTGGAAGGTGGAAGGTGGAAGGGGGTGGAATGCAATGGGCTTTAACATCCCTCCGAACTCAAACCATTCCACGATACAATAAAGCAGCTCCTGGGGGAAGGTTTGGGATGAGGCAGCTCCTACGAGAAGGTTTGGGATGAGGCAGCTCCTGGGGAAGGTTTGGGATGAGGCAGCTCCTGGGGAAGGTTTGGGATGAGGCAGGTGAGGAAGCAGCACCCAGAACAGGACACTGCTGGCTTGTGCTGGGAAATGGAAGCTCAGGCCTTGCAGCCCCTGGTCCCAATCACCTGGGCCAAGCCTTCTTTGGGAAGGGATCTGGAACCCCTGTGAAGGACCAGGAGAAAGCCAAAAAACCCCACTCCTGTTGTCCCCTTTGCAGGCAGAGGGTTCTGCCTTTCCCCGCCAGCCCCCGTGGGCAGCGATGCTCAGGATCAGCCCCAGCTTCCCCATTCCTCACTCTGGATGTCATCGTGTCACAAGGGAATCACTAAACCTCTTGGATTTAAAGCCAAGAAGCAGAATCTGGGAAGGCCGAGTGCCTGTCTCTGCTGGAAAGGATTTTTTTCCTGGCAAAACCACTAAAGAAAATGCAATTAAAAACAAAACTCTTCTTTGACTTGCAAAATCAGCCTTGTGCTTGGCAAACCAGAGATGTTTAATGAATTCCCTCTCTGCTGAGGTTGACTGGTCAGGGTAAACCTCCTCTTGGTTAATTATAAAGTCCAATTAATTCCTGCAATGCAGCCTTCGATGGTTAGGCCAGCAGATAAGCCTGGTCTAAACCAAGGGCAGCTCTCCTCAGCCTCCATTGAGGGAGAGGATGAGCTCAGTGGTGCAGCTGGTCCCAATCCACTCTTGGATCAGACAGGGAACATCGGGAAGAGCAGTTCTCCATTCAGGTAACTCCTTCCCTTGGGTCAAACCACGTTCCCTCTGGAGAAAGGAATTCGCTCTTGTGCGTGTTCTCCTCCAGTAAAATGGGAGTGTTGTGTGTAGTGATTAGGACACGAATATATCCAAACACAGTCACACGAGTTTATAATCTCAGGCACTGTTGAAGCATTTCACGGAACACCCCCCCTTTTACGGCCGGAGGTGAAAGAGCAGAGAGGCTGCTGTCCTGCTAAAGTCTTTTATTCCATAGTCCCATAGTTTTGTGAAGCTAGAGTTCAAAGGGGATACATGACAATCCAAGCAGCAACAGCAGCAGCACGCCAAAACAGCAAGTAAGCAAGTAAGTAAGGCTTCTTCTTCTCAAAACTCACAGAAGTATGGATTAACCAATAAGATTAACACATGATTCTCGTTTTTCTTTTTTCAACCTATCCTGGTCTAATTCTAACAGTCGTAAATCTTACACAAATGTTGCATAGGTATTACAAGAATTTGCCTATATAATTTCTATCAGCTCTTATTGTTTATGTGAACACTCTGTCTAAAAAATGTGAGCAGTATAGTTCCATCTATGTTTTGTCTGGAGTAAAGAAATTCTATGAAATACTGCTGCAGTAAGAACTGTGTTCAAGGTCTCTTTTTGCTGCAGCTTTTCAGTGTTTAAAGCACTTAGTACATATTTCTACTAGAAGTTAAAAATCTACATTTCTATTTCACTTCAGTGTGACTTCATGTATCTCAGCTTAGTCAAAGGTTCTAATTCAATCCCTGTGCTTTGGCTTTCCTCTGGGCCTGGGTCCAGAGACACTCTCACTCCAACAAGGCACATTTCCCTATAGGACATCCCCAAGGAGCCACCCTCGGGGACAGGACTGCAGCTCAAAGTGACACAGGCACAGGTGGATGAAAAGCCAGCCCTGCTGGCCAAATCCATTTTGTGATGGTTTTTACCAAACCATGACAAACTCCCTGCCGCGGGTCCCAAACGCCTTTTGCAGTTCCCACCCCAAACTTGGCCTCCAAAAATCAGCATTTCCATGGGTGCACAGCCCCCCTCTCACACAGAGGAAAGCACTTTGACACAACAAAGGCTTGGAATTAATTAATTCATCCAGATTCTGTGTGGTTTAGGAACAATCAATCCCATTTTGCTGTGAATGCCCAGTGTATTCCCAGTCCTCAAATGCAGATGTTGGTGATTCCAACACCCCTGGGAATGCTGGAATCTCCTCCCAGCAGCCAAAAGCTTTTACCTGTCCTGGCTCTGCTTGGAGGGGGTGAATATCAGCCCCAGCCCAGCCCCCAGCACCGACCTGAGCTGAACTCCAGCCAGAGCCAGAACTGCCTCATCCCATCCTCTGGGCCCTGTTTTGTTCTCTCCCACCCTGGTGCTGGGGTTAATCACGTTCCAGACGGAGGAGCTGCACCTCTGCATGACCAGGATCAGGGATTTAGCCCTAATTAAGGGGTGATGCACAGCCAAAGCCTCCAGCAGCCCGGGGTTCTTCATTAGCCTGATTAATTTGGCTGCTTCGGGGCTCTACGGGAAAGCCCCGAGCCCTGGCTGTAAAACCCGGCTGGAAACCCGAGATCCCTCAGCCAGCACCTCCTGCTTTATTTCAAGGCTCTGCTCTGCCCTCCTGCCTCCCCCGGGGCTGTGCCGGGGGTTGAACTCAGACCTCTCCAGGAACCTTAACGAGGCCCTGTTTGCCTTAAAAAACCTTTTTTTTTTCCTCGTTTGCAATGTGATATCCCCATTTTACAGCTGGGCAGTGCACGGATTTCCCGAGAGCGACCCCCAGCTCCGAGTTACCTCCAGCTCTGCAAGGACCAGCACAGCTTCACTCTCCTGCATTCCCAGGAAAGAAAAAAACCTTCAGAAAGGGGGTTTTTGGAAATTTCATTCATATCCTGCTGTTGGAAAAGGCAGAAAGGTGGAATCAAGGCTCTGCTGGGACACACGTGGCTGGATGTGGGAAAGCCTGGATGCAAAACTGTCTCTTTGGTGGGACTGGTGTTGATGTTCAGACGGTTTTAGGGTGCCAAGGTTGGGGCTGAGAAGTCCAAGTTTGATTTCCCAGGGGTTTTACTCAGAGCTGATGCCACAATGAAACAGATTTGGATGTTGAGAGGGAAATACCAGTGCCTGGCACCCTGTTCCTGCCTGTACTTATGGGATTCCCTATTCCTATGGGAATCGTTGTGGGTTTGGAGACACCTTCGCGGATTAGAAACGGCTACAAATCCACCAGGGATCTGTATTCCTCCTTCTCCATATGATCGATGAGCTTTCCTCCCCAAAAGTACTTTTTTCCCTCTCACTGGGGTGTTTCTTTCCCTGTTTCCAGTAGCCTGGGTACGTGCAGGACCCTGGAGGCAGGAGCAGCCCAGCAGGAACTGCAGAGGCAGATGAGGAGCATGGAATTATCTTGGGGGGAAAAGAGACAACTTTGAGGGAAAACTGAGCTGGAAGGCACCGAAAGGGGATAAAGAGAGGTTCTGCCAAAGGGATGGGCAAGAGGGGGGGAGTTCAGTCCATGGATTTGTGGGGGAAAAGCTCCTGAATTTAGATCCCTCAGCTCTGCTCAGGTGAGACCCAACCTGAAGTGCTGCCTCCAGCTCAGGGAACCCAACATCAGAAGGACCTGGAGCTGNCCACTGCCACAGGGCAGGGATGGATGGGATATTGGGAAGGAATTGTTCCCTGTGAGGGTGGGGAGGCCCTGGCACAGGGTGCCCAGAGAAGCTGTGGCTGCCCCTGGATCCCTGGAAGTGCCCAAGGCCAGGTTGGACAGGGCTTGGAGCAGCCTGGGACAGTGGGAGGTGTCCCTGAAGTTAGGTGGAACAAGATGGTTTATGAGGTTCCTTCCAACCCAAGCCCTTCAAGGATTCTATGGAATTTTCTCTATTTCCCTTGGTTTAGGGTTGAGAGCAACCCCTTTCCATGTGAGAACAATTCCGTGCAAAAACCCACGAGAATGGGCATCAACCCTGGCTCAATAGAATAATTATTAAATAATATCAGCAATTATTAAGAAATAAACTCATTTCCCTGCTTTTTCTCTTTTTGAAGCATCGAACGCGGCAGGATGAACAATGGAGGGATGGGGATAAATAAAGAAATAAAGGGAAAGGAATCATATGGAAGCAATTAGCAGGAACTTCAGTCAGGAAAAGCTGGAGGTGCTTGTAGCATTAGGGCTCAAGTGATCGGTGCTGCGGGACCATAACTCACCCACACTCCTGGCATTTTCCCTGCAGATGTGTTTTATGCGGGAATATCAGCTTACCCCTTGGAAAATTAACCTGGGGAGGGCTGTCCAGCCCTGGAAGTGCTCAGGGAGTGTTGGATGTTGGGATTTACCCACGGACTGGGGGAGAGATGGGTTCTTTGGGAATTGGGGTTAATGTGGCAGCCAGAGGGGGAGGTTGGACGCTTTGTCTTGGGAGAAAGGGAATTTCCCTGGCTGTAGAATTCCCAGGGATTTGGACAGGTACTGGAGAAGGCCAAACTTTTCTATTTTTGGGAAGAAGGGCAAGGAGAATTTGGAGTTTCTTGAGGAAGATGCTGTCCATGCCCTGCTCACCACGCACTGCACACAGCAAGAGCAGCCCTGAAGATCAACTCCATCGGAAGCAGTTCAGTGATTCCAAAGGGAAAAATAACCCCTGGCTCCACAAAAAGAAGCTTTGGTTTTGATCTTTTACCCCTTCCCCAGTACAAGGCTGCAACAAGTACTGGGCTTTCCCATGGGGCTGGAATTGTCATTCCCAGTTGGGTTTGTACCACAGAGCCCCTTGGAAATGCGATGCATGCAGGTTTTTCTGCAAGGCTTTTTTTGGGGGGGATAAATTATTCCCTGAGGTGGGGATGCTCCAAGTCCCCTGTGGAGATCAGCAGGACCCATGGAGGGCTCTCAGGCCACAGGTGAGGAATTTGGGATGCTGCCCACACGGAGGGGCAGGATGAGGGCGGAGAGGCTCTGGTGTCCCTTGGAAGGACGAGAGGATGATGAGGCAGGAAACGGGGAAGAGAAGGAGATTTTTAACTCGTAACAGATCCATTTTCCCATCCTAATTCAATTTATCCAAGCTAAAACTCCTCCCGTTGTTGTCTGTGGGGAGATCCAGGGATTCTGGAGAGTGATTTGGGGAGGAATGGCAGGGCCAGCCCCAATCCCTTTGCTCGAGGACACCAAGGGCTCATCCCTGCCGATGGTCACGGGGCCAGGTGACACCAGGGACAGACCCTCGGCATTCCAGACCCGTGGCTCTGGGACATTTTCCTGTTCCACATCCCAGCTCCAGGCTTTGGGAATGAAAACTTTCCAGCACTTTCACAGAGAGGGTGGAGGCAACGGTTGTAAAATGGGTTCTGGGGATCCTGGGACGGGGCAGTTTTGAATTTGGGGCTTGTTTTCCATCATCTCTTGAGGGAAATTCCAGCTCCCTGGACTGTGGTGTGGCACAGGAGGTCCATCTCAGGAGGAACAGGGAAAACAGCGCTTGCCAGACCCAAACCTTCGCCTGCCTCCTGTTTTTAGGGTGAAAAGTGATTTTTTTAGAATTTATCCATCTCTGGAAATTCCATCATCCCATCCAACACCAGTGGGAAACAACCCTATAAACACTCTTCATCCCTCTGCCTGTGCGATCCCAAAGCCTTGGAAAACAAAACTCTGTTTCCCCATGCCACTGATAATGACCCACAGTGAGGTCTCAGCCCTTTAGGGGGGTGTTTTCCAGAGGAAAATCCTAATGGATGTAAAATCCCCTCTCCAAGTCACCATAAACCCGCGGCATCGTCCCCATCAAAGGGGTCTGCAGGGCAAAGGGGTCCCGGGGGCCCTGTGAAGGGTGGGATCACTTTTTATAGGGGAAAAACAGGGGGGAAAGCAGGAGAGGAAAAAACACCACGGGGATTAAAAAAAAAAAAAAAGATAATATGGGGGGGAAAAAAAGAAAGGAAAAAGGAAACAAATAGAAAAATTAGATGGAAATGAAAATATTGGAAGGGAAGAATAGAAAGAAAAAATAGAAATAGAAAAGAAAGAACACATTAAGGAAAAAGGAAAGGGAGAAAAAAGAAAAGGAAAGGGAAAAGTAGAAAGGAAAAATAGAAAGAAAATAGGAGTCAAAATGGAAAGAAAAAAGAATGAAAAAAGAGAAAGAATGGAAAAAATAGAAAAAATAAATAGAAAAGTGGAAAGAAAATAGAAAGGAAAAATGATAATAAGAGAAAAATAAATAAAATAGAAAGAAGTAGGAAAATAGGGAGGAAAAGAAAAAATAGAAAGAAAAAATCAGAAAAATAGAAAAAATAGAAAGGAAAAATAGAAAAAAAAAAGAAAGAAAATTGGGAAAAAAGGAAAGAAAAAAAGAAAAAAAAACCAGAATAAAATAAATAGAAAGACAAAAAGAAACAAACAAAAAAAAAACCCTAAAGAAAAAAGGTCCCTCACAACCCTGGGGCTGAATCGGAAAAGCAGATCCCGAGGTGTCTCCAGTCCCGGGTTCGGTGCCGGAGGTGCCGCAGGGACCAGCAGGAATTGTGTATCCATCCCCGAGATCCCGGGCTGCTCCTGGCGGCAGCTGGGAGCAGGATCCCGTCCTGCCCACGGCTTTGGAGAACAATGAGGGGATGGGGACGGGAAAAGGCCTTTTTTGGGGCACGGATTTCGTCTGCTCGGGGCCAGCGGGACAATGGCAGGAAAGGGCAGGGAAGCAGCGCCTGGAAAACACCGCTGGAGCCGCACAATGGGAATGCCGCGTGTGCACGGGCACGTTCCTGGGGAGCCAGGCAGGGAAGGGATGAAAGGAAAGCTCTTCCCATTCCCCTCCACCTCGAAAATCCACCTATTCCCACCAAAACCCGCGCTGTGCCATCCCAGCTGGAAAAGGGACGGGATCAGCTCCTCCCGTGCCCTTCTCCTCCCGTTAACTTGGAATTTGGGATGGTGGTTGGCCAAAGTGGAGAGGAAAAACTTTTCACCTTTCATGGTCCCTCTGTGCCAGAGCACGGATAAATCCTCACCATGGATAAACTCTTGCCATGGACAAATCCCTGCCATGGATAAATCCTCACCATGGATAAACTCCTGCCATGGATAAACCCTCACCATGGATAAATCCTCACCATGGATAAACTCTTGCCATGGACAAATCCCTGCCATGGATAAATCCCTGCCATGGATAAATCCTCACCATGGATAAACTCCTGCCATGGATAAATCCTCGCCATCAATAAATCTGTGCCATGGACAAATCCCTGCCATGGATAAACTCCTGCCATGGATAAATCCTCACCATGGATAAACCCCTGCCATGGACAAATCCCTGCCATGGATAAACCCTCACCATGGATAAACTCCTGCCATGGATAAATCCTCGCCATCAATAAATCTGTGCCATGGACAAATCCCTGCCATGGATAAACCCTCACCACAGATAAATCCTCACCATGGATAAACCCTCGCCATGGATAAACCCTTGCCATGGAAAAATCCTCGCCATGGATAAATCCTCACCACGGATAAATCCTCGCCATGGATAAACTCTTGCCATGGATAAATCCTCACAACGGATAAATCCTCGCCACGGATAAATCCTCACCACGGATAAATCCGTGCCCCAGTTTCCTCAGCCAACAGATCACCATCGATTTTTCCTGGCAGCCTTAGGGAAGACATTAAGGCACTGTTGGACAATGCCAAAGTCGAGCTTTTTTTTTTCCCTGGAATGCCCCTTTCCTGCCTGGAAAGGGCACAGGAAAGGGGATTTTGTGTCAGCAGCAGCTTCTCTCCAGAACTGGTTGTGTCCAGATACTGAATCATTGGTGGCACTGATATCCAAAGAGATTATTCCAGAGTTTTCTCCCCTTCCATCCATAACTTTGCCCAGCAAGGAGCAGGAACCACTTGTAAAAGTCAACACAGAGGGCTGAAAATGGAGAAAAATCATGAAAATCATGAGAAATCCATGGAAGCTCCTGGCCTGGGAACACAACCTCCTGCACCCCTCAGTCCTATTGCCCAGACAAAGCCCCTTGCCTGTGGAATATTGTAATTCTTGGGATTAACTCAGCTTTTACCTCCAAAAGAAAGTGACATTTTAATATTTCCAAGCTCACTTCTGTGTTAGCACTGAACAAATCCCCGGCTCTGCTTTGCCACCGACTCCTCTCTCCCGGGGCCACCTTTTCCTGCTGTTTAACAAGGAACTGCTGTCACCTTAAATAGGGAGAGCTTTGGAAATCGGATTTTGCATCTCCCAGGCCCCTTTTAAAGAGCTGCTCACAACATTCCTGGCGCTATCTTTTAATTGCATTGCGAGACATCTCATCGGCATCGCCGTGATCCCGGATCAGCCTTTCCTCATGAATATTTAACCAGCATTGTTATGGCACGTGTCGGGAATCTCGGGAAGGAATGGAAGACAAGTGATGAAAGACTTAGGGGAAAAGATGTGTGTGGATAATGGAAAGGAAAACAATGTCAGGAAAGATCCTGGGGCGCAGGGGCAACAAGGAAGGAGTAGCACAGCGTTAAATGTGATCACGGAGAGGAATAAAACCCTGGGACCTGGGAGGATTTGGGAATTGCTGGCAGCAGTTCAGGCCCCAGGGAAGGCTGGTGGACCGATGTGGGGTCTAGGTGATCTGCTCGTGGGGGCAAAACTGGCCAAAAACCAGTGTGATGCTCATGGGCCACTTTAGGCACTTGTGGTCCAAGGATCCCGGTCTTCCCAAGATGATGTCCTGGCACTGGACATCATTCCCAAATAATTTTCTCTGTTATTTAAGCTTGGCAAGTAACACTTCAACCTCAGCTGTGCCTGATTCAGAGCAAGGAGGGGCTCGTTCCTCCCTTATTTCCAAGGCTGAGCTGCTGAGCTTTGCAGGGAAAACAACTTCCCTGCCTCTCCTGGTGAAGCTCTTCTGTTCTGCATCCAATGAATATTCATGGACAGAGAGGAGAGTCGGGAAGAGGGGAAGGCTGGGGCTGCAGCGGGCAAGGAGCTTTGAACCTCTGCCCCAGGATCAACTCCTGGTCAAATCAAGATAACAGAGAGGCCGTCTGCTCCCTACAGCTTGGAGAATCCCTGTTCCAGGCTGTGGAAAACTCCATTCCCTTGCGGATAAAGCAGGACTCTGCTTTCCTCTGGATCCTCCAAGGCTAAAATAACTCCATGTCCCTCAGCTCACAGGGATCTGGGCCCTGTAATCTCCTCAATCCCTTTCTCCCCACCTCACTCTGGAGCTTTTGGGAGCCTGCCTTCTTCCAAGGTGCTGATCTGCAGGCAGCGCTCCAGGCTGGAAGTGCAGGGATAAAACCCAGCTCCATCATGCAAGGCAGGGAGAAAGTGTCAGGCCTAATGAAGCCCCGCTGATCCCGGCCCAGCCGAAATGTGTTGCAGGTGCTCGGTGAGGAGCAGAGGACAGATAATGAATAAAACATGTGGGGGCTGCAGCCTCCAGTGCGGGTGACAGGCTCGGCTCTCCGGGCTGGGGGGAAGCAGATGAAATATGAGTTGGAGCTCATCTGAAGAGCTCGTAACTAATCCAAGATGTTGCTCCATGCAGCCTCGCTGCTGCGGGGAACGGGGCGAGCCAGGTTTGTGCGGATCCAGGGAAACGGAGTTATCCTCCAGAAGACAGCAGGATGTGACCTCTGGCCACTGCTGATATAACTCTGTGCATTAAAGTGAGGGGTGTCTGCATCCCTCTGCTCCGAGACTGGTCTGACCCTGTTCTGTCCGAGCCCAAAGGAGAAGCCAAAAGGGAAAAAACCCATCGGAGATGCCAAAGCCGATTACACGGGAATGCATGGGCTGGAAACCCCCAGGGTCCTGCAGGATTATCTGTGCTCTGAGGTCAGCCCAGCGAGGAGCAGCCAGCAAATCAGGAATTGCTTTAGGAGCAGCAATTCTCCGGGATTTATTCCTGCGTGGATCCTCCAGCACCCTGCCCATACATCCCAAACTGTGGCTGATGAACTGTCCCAAGATTGGGCTTTCCCCCCTTTTTGAGCCAGGATTTTCTATAGGAAGTTGATTTTTGTGCTACCAGTGCTGGCTGGAGGGTCTGAGGACAGGAGGTTGAACTGAATCCACATGGAAAAATGACCGGGAATGCGACCAGTGTGGTGACATCAGCACTGGAGGAGCACTGGGACCGTCTGCTCCCTGCCCAGCACATCCCATTGAGCTATCCTGGCTGTGCTCCAGCCCAAGGAGGAACTAAAATAGCATCAAGCCTGTGCTGTGAACACCCCTATTAATGAATTAATTCTTTTCTGATCCATTTTCACTATGCCTGCACTTCCTTTCACATCATTACTCTTAATTAGGGATCTAAATATTCCCCCAAATCCACCTACACTGGGTCTAAATTAGGCAGAGGAAGGGTGAGCTACGTGCTCCAGGTCAGTGCTGAGCTCAGCTCCTGCAGCTCCTCTGCTCTTCAAGGGGGTTTTTCCTTCCACAATTTCTTTCTCTCACGTTTTGGATCTCACCCCGTCCATCCACACTGTCTTTGCAACCAGGAAAAAACAAAAGGGTTGATTTGTGCCATCACAAAATAAAAGTAGCCTGAGGTAAAGGCTGGGGGAAAGTGCTGACTTTGGAGCCCAGGGCTGTGTCTGCAGCTGGTTCCAGGCAGCTCAGTCATTTATCTTCCAATTAATTCAATTTTTTTTTGCTCTGTGCTGTATTCAGGAGGATTCCTGGGAGCTGCACGGCTGAGATCCCGAGGACCCCAGCGCCCCTGATCTCAGCAAACCATGAGCTGCCAGCCAGAGAGCGTTCCTGGGCTCAGGCCTTGAGCTCCAGGGCAAGATAACACAAAATCCTCAAAGAATGTGGTGTTACCCAATCCCATCTTGCAAAATTCTGCAGGTTTGGGAATCCAAAATACAACATATTGCTTTGGGAACATCCTCAAATGAACCCTTGCTTTTTGCTTTTAACCTGGGCTTTATTCCTGGTGGGATGCTCTCTCCACTTCCCAGCTTTCTCCAACCTGTTGATCATCTTCTGTTCTTTGTGGATAACTCTGAGGTCTCCCGGGAGCTGCAGGATCTCACGCTGACCTCAGGTGTAACTTTACACCAGCCCAGGTCCCTGCTCCGAACCCTTTCCCCTCCATTCCTGTCTGCAGCCCTCTGGATTCCTTAACCCAGATGGCTTCTCCCTGTCAAAAACATTCCCTGTTGTAACTCCGAAGGCAGCTGCTCAAGAGCTCAGCCTTGGACCTGTTCCCCTTTCCGAGAGGAAAGAATGAAGGAGAGCACAGGCTTCCAAATGCACCCTGAGTTGCCAAAAACCCTTTCACACCAAACATGTGTTTTGCACAGGAGTTCGCTCTCTGCCAGAGAATCGTTTTGGCAAGGGTTTTTCATAAAAAAAGATCTAAAATCCCAGGAGAGCTGTAATTCTTTGTATCCCAGAGTCTGCTGATTCCTATCTGGAGGTCAGATGTGGATTAAAGTAGTGCATGTAAAGTCATAACCTGCCTTTGAAATCCAGAGCACCTGGAGAACACCACGGCAGGGAGAGCCCTGCTCGGGGTGCTCCCTGAGGCTGCTCAGGGGAGCACGGCAGGAATTGCCCCACACAGGTGGATCTTCCACACCAGTGGAGCTGTTTGGGATCTCAGGAGGCAGCTTTGATCTCCGAGTTCATCGGGATCTACCCTGGCTTTCCTCCTGCACCATCCCAGATGGCTCCTGCATCCATCCGTGTGTCTCCTTTTCCTCATCTGGGAAGAGGTGAACTATTTTTGATGGTGATGAGTAGGATCTCTCTTCAGGTGCAGTTCCAGGAGCCAGGAATTACACACACAGATGTGATACAGATATACATATACACACATATTTATATATATATATATGTAAATGAATTCCTGGTGTGCACACCTGTCGGGGTATTTATGGCTCATTTCACAGCCCAAAGAGGAAACCCTAAGCCCTCAAAACCCCAAACCCAGCAGGTATTTTGGGGAATTGACTCATCCCAGTCCCAGTTTTGAGAGTTCCATAACTTTTCCAACCAGGCCATGGAGCTTTGCACAGACTCAGGGAGTCACAACCTCCCTTGGGAAGGTGAAACTGCCGAAGGCTCAGCTCCCGATCCCAAAGCCTTTTCTCCACATCCCTCTACAAGCTCTGAGAGATCCTGAAGTCTGGTTGGAAGTTCATTTAGTGGCAGATTGGAGAAGTTGGAGAGCCATGAGCCAGCTGCCTTCTCCTTCCCCTCCCTGTGCGCCCTCAAGGAAATGCCAACACCTCCAGTTCTGCTGAAATGAATCCCATCCTTTAGGTCCCACCAGGGAAGGGAGTGTGGCAAAAGAGAGTTTCTCCTTTGTTCTTTGTTGTTATTTTCTGTGAATTTTATTTATTTGGTCGTTTTTCCAAGGCCCCAGGTGGGGCTGAGCAGGTGGAAGAACTGATCCCAAAATGGACATCAGCGAGTACAGCCTGGATTTCCAGAGGCTCTCCCTGGATTTGGTTATTTTCCTGCCATGAAAGCCAAACTGGAGCACCCCGAGTTCAGAAAAGCATTTCAAAGGGTCTTGGGTGAAAGAGCTGGAAAATGCTTTAGTTGACTTTTGGAATTGCCATTAAATTGCCATCGAGGGATCCTCCAAGATGTCCTTCCCATCAGCCAAATCCATTCGAAAATTCACCTCTGCACACCACCAGCCCCCACCCCTTCCCTCCTTCTGCCCAGTCCTCATTAAAATTGGAAAAGAAAAATGCAGAAGGCAGGAATGAAGGAAGGAAAAAGGGTAAGGAAGAAATCTCCAAAAAGACAGGGGTGACTCAAAATCTGAGGAATGAATCCGTTCCCAAAACCATCTTCAGGATTTTGTGGATCTCTGAGTGCTTGCTGGTATCTGTGGTTGTAGGACTGTGTTTCCTGGATTCCATGGATGGAAAAGGTGCTTTTCTCTATCAGTTGTGGCCCACAGACCTGGGCAGGTTTCTTAGGGATAACACCTGGGGGTAAAGTGAGAAGTTTCCCTGTTTTAGCACAGCTTGACAAGTTTATTCCATGGTTTTGCTTTCCTGTTATTTTTCCCAATAGTTTCACATCACTCAGTGAGTTTTGCATCCTTCTTCCATATCTGGCCATCGCTACACTCCAAGATCTTCGAGCACCTCCTTTATTTTCTAGAATTTGGAGGGATCCAGATTTTTATTCCTTTCCAAGTGTCTATAGGGAATCAAGAGACTTCCTCTCCCAAAGGCTGTAGGGAGTCCCCAGAGCATGCAGAGGGAACATCCCCACGGTGGGCAGGAGAAGTTCACGAGCTCACGGGTTCAATGGCAGCAAGAGATCCAGCTTGGGTGTCTTTTGGGATCTCTGCACCAGAGGGATTTTGCTCAGTTTTCCCAGGAAAACAGCTCTGCCCACATCCACAGCAGAGCCTTGCTGTGCCAAGACCTTCCTGGTTTCCTACGGCAGCCTGGCCTCAGCTTTCGTTTGGTATTTTCCTTCAAAGAAACAAGAAAAACCCCATAAATCTTCATTTTTTGCCAAGATCTCCACGTGGTGGTGTGATGGAGATGACAAGGAGAACAAATACTCTTGGAAACTACTATTGTTTCATAATGTTGTGGAATCAAGAGAGAACAGATTGTTTAGAGAAAAAATTCCCTTTCTCTGTGACATGCCAGGTCCTACAGCAGCTGCTGAGGATGCGGGGAGAAGGTGGTCAAGGAGAGGAATTAGGCAGCGATCCCAAATGAATTGGGAAGGTGCTGAGAGATACCAATAAAGACGGAGCAGGTTCGGAGCGGGTCAGGGCAGCGGGAATTTCTCCCGGTAACAAATGCGTCTGGCTGCTCCCCTGATGAGCTCATGGAGCTGACAGGATCCTCCGTTAATGCTTTGCAGACCCCAGGTATTGTTATCCTACCCCGAGCCTGAGCCCACCGGGAAAACCGCCCGGAGGAGGGAGGTGGGAAGCATCCGTGCAGAGGTGGGGCTGGGATGTCTGTGGTGGAGGGATTGGGATACCCAGTGGGGTGGGACTGGGATGCTCATGGTGGAGGGATTGGGATACCTAGGACGGCAGGATTGGGATGCTCAAGGCAGTGGGATGGAGATGCCCAAGACAGTGGGAGGGAGATTCCCAAGGTGGTGGGATAGAGATGAGCATTGTGGTGGGATGCAGATGCCAGGGTGGTGGGATGGAATTGCCCATGGTGGTGAGATTGGAATGCTCATGGTGTTGGGATGGAGATGTCCATGCTGATGGGATGGAGATATCCATGGTGATGGGGTGGAGATGTCCATGGTGATGGGGTGGAGATGTCCATGGTGATGGGATGGAGATGTCCATGGTGATGGGATGGAGACACCCATTGCAGTGGGATGGAGGTGCTGTGGTGTTGGGATGGAGATGTGGGACGAAGATATATCCATGGTGTTGGGATGGAAATGCCCATGGCTATGGGATGAAGATGTCCATGGCAGTGGGATGGAGATGCCCAAAGCAGTGGAATGGAGATGTTGGGGTGCTGGGATGGAGATGTTCAAGGTTTTGGGATGGAGACGCCCGAGGCAGTGGGGTGGAAATGCCCATGGTGGTGAGATTGGGATGCTCATGGAAGTGGGATGAAGCTGCCCATGAAAGCTGGATGCAGATTCCCACGGAAGTGGGATGGAAATGTCCAAGGCTGTCAGATGAAGATGCCCATGGTGTTGGAATGGAGATGCCCAAGGCAGTGGAATGGAGATGCCCGCGGCAGTGGGATGGAGACGCCCGAGGCTATGGGATGGAAATGCCCGAGGCTGTGGGATGGAGATGCCCGAGGCTGTGGGGTGGAAATGCCCAGGGCTATGGGATGGAGATGCCCGCGGCAGTGGGATGGAGACGCCCGAGGCTATGGGATGGAAATGCTCAGGGCTATGGGATGGAGATGCCCGAGGCAGTGGGATGGAGACACCCAAGGCTGTGGGATGGAAATGCCCGAGGCTGTGGGATGGAGATGCCCGAGGCTATGGGATGGAAATGCCCGAGGCTGTGGGATGGAGATGCCCGAGGCTGTGGGGTGGAAATGCCCAGGGCTATGGGATGGAGATGCCCGCGGCAGTGGGATGGAGAC
Organism: Pachycephala philippinensis; assembly: GCA_013397055.1. Lineage (NCBI taxonomy): Eukaryota > Metazoa > Chordata > Aves > Passeriformes > Pachycephala > Pachycephala philippinensis. The sequence goes on from VWZT01002643.1 coordinate 332,852, forward strand.
GCCCGAGGCTATGGGATGGAAATGCTCAGGGCTATGGGATGGAAATGCCCGAGGCAGTGGAATGGAGATGCCCGAGGCTGTGGGGCGGAAGTGCCCAGGGCTATGGGATGGAAATGCCCAGGGCTATGGGATGGAGATGCCCGCGGCAGTGGGATGGAGACGCCCGACGCTGTGGGGTGGAAATGCTCAGGGCTATGGGATGGAGATGCCCGAGGCAGTGGGATGAGCACATCCCACGCTCCCGGACCGAGAGGTGGCGCTGGCAGACTGCCGTGCACAGACCCGGGTTATCGGCTCCGGCAGCAGAGCACAGACCCAAGGCAGGCGCGGTTTTGTCTCTTATCTCGGCGCACTCCGGGTGGATGGCGCTTTCTCAGCCGCTAATCTTGTGTCTGTCCCAAGTCCCTGAGGAGCCAGGGGAGCCGCCAGGCTTGGGAGCTCCCCCGGCATGTGGCCCTCATCTTCCAGGTCTGAAGGCCACGGTCAAAGGCAGTTCTAATTCAATTAAATGAGAGAACTGAATTTTCCTGGTAAAGAAAACACAATTGCTTTGTAGAACAGGAGGCTTGAGGGGCAAAGAGAAGGTGAAAAGTGCTGGCTGTGCCCAGCAGGAAGTGCAGATTATTTCCTGGCCCATCTTGACCCAGTTTTTTTCTCCTTTGGGGTGTGCAGGATGCAGAGGTTTACGGAGGGGCAAAGCTCAGAGTTCTGGGACGTCAGGAGTCACTTTTCGCTGGGTGTGTTGCACAGCACCCGGGGCTTTCACAGCCACGTCCGTGGTGAGCTTGACGAAAAGCCGCTTTTTTCGGAGAAAAACCAAAAAACTGTACCCTGTCTGCCGGGCCTGTGTGATAAACAGGTGGCTGCAGGTAAAACCCAGCCCTGCACGCTCAGGCTCCCCTTTCCTCAACAGCTTCAGTGTTTCTGACACAGATGAGTCACTGGAAATCCCCTGTCTGGCGACTCTTGCTCTTCCTCCGGGGCTCTTCTCTCAAGCACCATTTGATGCCACTTTGAGAGTCACCCCACAGAGCCCCTGCTTAGCTTCTCCTGCACCAAAATGCTCAAAAATTTGGGGAATAAGAGGAAGAAAGGTAAAGAGGGCATCTATTTTTGGCAGGGCAGGTTTGCAGAGAGCCCATCCTCCAGAAAATGTCATTCACACCTTCCTGGTTAGGATGTGAATATCCCAAACTGTGTTTGCAGTTAGGAATTGCTGATATCTTTCCTCAGGAGCCAGCTTCGGAGAAAGTGGTGGATGCATTTGACGTGGGCATCTGGACAGGGTTAAAATCCCTGAGGTTCCCAAAAGTTTGGAAGAGATCAGAAGCTGAGCTGGAAACAGGAGGCTCACAGGGCACAGTGCAGGAATAACCAGATGGAAAGGGAAAAATGTGGCGTCTCCTGGGGTTGGACACACTGTGGAAAAACACAGCTCCTTGAGAAGGTGCATTTCCAGCAAAAGGTGCACCTCCTGTCCTGTGATCAACTGGGTCCAGCAGTTTAAATCCATCAATGAAAAATCCATTCTAGATTTGAGTCTGAATTCTCACTGTTGATGGATAAAAGTTAAAGTACCAGAGGTGCATTTTGGACAAAGGGATCAGAAAGATGGTTGAGAGGGCAAAATTGTGAATCAACACATCTGTGTTGGAAATAGCTGGAAATGAGTGCTCCTGTGCTTCAAAGATCTTGCGGAATGTTCAAGTCAGAGGAAATTTGGAGAAAGCAGCAGTGCATTCAGCGGCTGTACAGAGCAGAAAACCCAAATGCTGCTGGTGCCACACACAGAGAAGCAGATAACGAGTCAAGAAAGCCCTTGAACATGAGCAAAACGCGGCCCCCAACATCCAGAAAGATACAGGGAGGAAAATTCTGGTGGCAGAGTCAGGTTATAGCTCTGGGGGGTTGATTTGCACCCCTTGTGCTATTTTTCTGACCCAGCAGCATTGGCTTCTGTGAACAGAGACCCAACTTGGAGAGACTTCTGCTAAAAACCCTAAAGTTTCTGCTGGAAGACCCAGGAGGGTTGTCCTGGGCCCTGGGATGGGTGAGGAGGGCAATTCCCAGCCACAGAGTTTGGATCATCACTTAGGGATGGCAGGTACATGGTAACTTTTTCCATCACCCCGTGGTGATTCAGGATCCTGGATGGGCATCGTTAAAGGATTCAGGAGAAGGTGGAGGGATCCTGGGGAGCCTTTGGGGTGGGGAGAAGGAAAGGGGCCACACTTTGAGGGGAAAAAGGGACCAAAAGGTTTTCCTGGAATGATAAACTCGGCTTCAGGACAGACATTAGCGGGAACTGTGGACTCTCCTTCCCCAGCATCAGCCTAATGGGTACAAATCTGCCAATTAGGGACAAATCTGCCAATTAAGGACCAATTAAGGTTCATCTTTAAATCTGTTCTCTCTGCTCAGCAAAGCCCTGGCACGCATTTAACAATCAGCAATAGGTCAAGGTCCTTGTCCCTTTCATCTGAGGATCTCACAGCCCTTGATGAGACTCGGCTGCCTCTCACTGTGGTAGGTAAAGGCTGTAATGTTATTTTAATATCATGAGCCTCATTTATAAGGATAAATTACAGTGGGAGATAAAGAGCACATGGACCCATGTGGATAAAAATAAAAGTCCATATTGCCCCATTATCTGGCATTGGTTAAGCTTCTGCTTGTCGAAGTTTTTTTGGCTAATTTCTCTCCTTTATTTTTTTTTTTTTAATGAAATGCTATTTATTTATAGCTAAACGCCAACTTTGAAGCCCGAGCCAAGCATTTGGGAGCTGCTCCGATAGGGCCCTTGAAAAGGAGAATTATGTGCGTTTCAGATGTTTCCAGAAGTTATTGTTTCAAGGCAGTGAGGACTGTGACATTGCTCCCAAGGAGCTCTCCCTCCCCTCGGCGTTTCCAGAGGACACGGGCAGAGCAGATGTCTCCGAGCTGGGAGAAGGGGTGGTGACAAGTGTGTGTGGGGGAAGGCACCGGGGAGGGGAGCAGATGAAAGGGGAATTTAGACAGGAAAACCCTGAAGGTCCAGGGTTGGAGGAAAGTGCTCTGTGATGCCCCACACGAGCCTCATCCTGCTGCCCACCAGGGCATGGGACACGAATGTGGGAGATCATCGCTGAACCCTGGAATGGTTTGGGATGGAGAGGGCCCTAAAGGCCTCCTCATTCCAGGGGCAGGGACATCTTCCACTATCCCAGGTGGCTCCAAGCCCCGTCCAACCTGGCCTTGGACACTGCCAGGGATGGGGCAGCCACAGCTGCTCTGGGGAACGTGGTCAAGGACCTGAGCACCTCCTTCAACCACTGATGCCGTCGTGGGCTTCAAGCTCAAGAGTTTCCTGCCACGGAGTTCTCACCAGGACAAGGCACAGGAGGCTCCTCACACAGCCTCTGGCACCACTGGGCTGTGTTACATTTCCAGAGGCTTTTTTGCTATGCCTGGACACTTCCATTTGCAGTGGAAACGTTCCCTACACTTCTCCCAGGGGATCACCCAAGGCTTCACGTTGGTTGCAAGGGGTTGGACCAAGTGACCTTTAAAGGTCCCTTCCAATCCAACCTATTCCATGACTCTGTGATAATCCAAAACTGATCCCAGCACACGCCATTCCAGGGAAACCCAGGGCTCCACAGGGAGCTGTTTCCCACCCCTGGTGCATAGGATTGTCCCATCTCAGTGCCCTTTGTGCTTCCAGGCACCAACAGGGAGGCTGCTCCTGGCCACTTCTCCAGCAGCGAGACTCCCTGAATGGCCATGGGAAACATTTTGGTGGAAACAGATGGATTTCCACGGAGAGACAAGAGGATCATGGAAACGCGCCACTTTCCCGTGGCTCCTGCTTTGGTGGCGAGTGACATCATCCCCTCCTGGCTGACAGCGACACAGAGGGGCTTTGATGGCGTGGAGGGGACCCTGGCCCAGCGCCCAGGATGATGGCGAGGGGCACCCTCAGTGCCACCATCACCCGGCAATTCCTGCAGGATGATATCACTTCCTCCGGGCTGACACGGACACAGCCCGGGGCTCCATCCCGGAGAACAGAGGTTGTGTGAGGGTGGGGAGAAGGGAGAAGCAGCAGGATCATCCCCCAGCAATGTGTGTGGAGCAGCTTGGACAATCTCCTGGGAAATGAGGAGTTTTGCTGCCTCTTTATGGATTCTCCATGCTTAACTTGTTCTGTGCTGCCCCTACAAGTACGAAACCAAATCCCATGGCAGGGTTTTCCCAAAAGCTTTGGAGAAGAGCAACCCTTTGGACAACTAAGTTCTTCAGAGGTACAGGCAAGTAAAAGGTTGGATTTCAGGAAAGGTTCTTCCCCAGAGGGTGCTGGGCACTGCCCAGGCTCCCCAGGGAATGGGCACGGCCCCGAGGCTGCCAGAGCTCCAGGAGCGTTTGGACAGCGCTGCCAGGGATGCCCAGGGTGGGATTGTTGGGGTGTCTGTGCAGGGACAGGAGCTGGACTGGGTGATCCTGGTGGGTCTCTCCCAGCTCAGGATATTCTGTGTTTCTGTGATCCTGTATTTGCACCACTGTCCTCCAACTCCGTTGCTTTCAGGTTATTTGGGGGCCTGGAGCTCGGCAGCTCAGGCTCTCTGGTCCATCAAGACTGGAGGAAGGCACTGCCCCAGAAACTGCCATTTCTTTGGGATTTTTGCAGGATTACGTCAACCGCGGGCCAAAACTGGTCCAGAGTTTCTGTGATGTTACACTTGATGCCATCCTATTCCCTGTGCTGACCTTCCCTAAGAGGTCCCTACTCATTTAGGGTAAGGACACCACCTCAGCATCCCTGGAGCACCTTTCCCCAGCCTGCTGTTGGCACAGAAATGCTGACTCCTTTGGGATTTGCCAAGAGCTTTAGAGCCCAGCCCAGGAGGGGAGCAGTGTGGGGGGCACATGGGAAGTGCCTCAGCATTGATTTAAAATGAGGTTTCCAAGTTGTTCCAGCCAGGAATCCACTCCAGGAGCCCACCTGGCTCTGCAACAGCTGATTTCCACAATGGGAGGGGGAAGATGGAGTTCTCCCACCACAAGTCCTTCTCCAGCCCCTGTTTTGGAGCAGGAGAGATGCCCGAGTTCAGCAGCCTGTCCTGGCTCTGTTCCCATCCTCTGGCAGGGCAGGAGCCTTCAGGTCCTACCTGAGAACGCCCCCTGGAGATCTCAGAGCAGCATCAGCTTGTCTGCCACCCCTGGGTGACCCAGGTGGTCTTTTCTGACAGATTTCATGAGTTTAGGAGCTTTGGGAGTTTCAGGTTCAGAGTTAAAGCCTTCAGGAGACCCAAAACTTTGAGTTGAGTTGAGTTGAGTTGAGTTGAGTTGAGTTGAGTTGAGTTGAGCTGAGTTGAGCTGAGTTGAGCTGAGTTGAGCTGAGCTGAGTTACCTGCAGCATCCCAAATTCCACTTCCCAGCCCTCGGAAGTTAGAGCACAGTCCCTAACAAGCAAGAAACTCTCTCCTAAATAACGGAGCACCCCCTTTTAGCCCCTCCTGGAAGCACTTCTCCTCCCAAGTTTTCCTTACAGAGGGAAAGGGCATTTTCTGCCTTATATTGGAGCCCCTCTGCCATGGAGCCAGGCTGGGAGAGCTGGGGGTGCTCACCTGGAGAGGAGAAGGCTCCAGGGAGAGCTCAGAGCCCCTTGCAGGGCCTAAAGGGGCTCCAGGAGAGCTGGAGAGGGACTGGGGACAAGGGATGGAGGGACAGGACCCAGGGAATGGCTTCCCACTGCCAGAGGGCAGGGATGGATGGGATATTGGGAAGGAATTGTTCCCTGGGAGGGTGGGGAGGCCCTGGCACAGGGTGCCCAGAGAAGCTGTGGCTGCCCCTGGATCCCTGGCAGTGCCCAAGGCCAGGCTGGACTGGGATTGGAGCAGCCTGGGACAGTGGAAGGTGTCCCTGCCCATGGCAGGGGTGAGATGGGATGGGCTTTAAGGTCCCTTCCAACCCAAACCATTCCAGGATTCTGCGTAGACCCCAACCACCCATTTCCATCCCCTGCAGAGATGGTGCTCAGCATCCTTCTCATGGGCATTGGAAGTACTGATAGATGCAGGGATGCAGGGATACAGGGATGCAGGGATACAGGGTTACAGGGATACAGGGATGCTTTTATTTTTGCAACACCACCGGGGAAAGTTTCCAAACTGGGGCTGCACTGTTTGTAAACAGCTGAGTCAGCAAAACGCACCAAAATCCCAGCTTTTCATCCCAGAGCCGTGATGCCACCATGGGCAAAGGGAGGAATAGAGGAGTTCAGGCCTGTTTGAAGTGCAAATCCCAGCTCCGCCTTCACTCCGGAGCCACCAGCAATGTGTCCATGAGCCAGAGATCTCCCGTGGTCCCCCTGGAAATCTGAAAGCCATCAGCACGCTCGGGAAAGGGGGGAAAAGGAAAATGTGTTTGCCAGTTGCAGCAGATGTGAGGGCAGTGTCCTGGACAGCTTTTATTATTCTATAAATACCGGGGGCAGGAGGTTGTTATTAACCACCAGTAATTAATACAACGTGCGCTGTCCAATTAACGGCGTCCTGCCCTCCTGTGCACTGGGGAATTCCCAGATGTGGCACAAAGCCGGCAGAAATCGGGATCAGGCAGGAGTATCCCTGAATCCAGTCCCCCTGAGCGTGGAGGACAAGCTGATCAGAAAACAGATGATGGTGAATGCTGCAGACATCAAAGCACATCCCTGCACATCCTCCAGGCGCACGCAGGGAATGCCGGGTGCCAGCGCTCAACCCGGAGAGCCCAGCAGGGAAAGGTGGCGAAGGGAACAAATCCCAGAGCTGAGGTTGCTCCCTGCACGTGAATTAGCACAGCAGAGAGCTCCAGAACATCTGCACATCCAAGGACACTGCCTGGCTCTGAGGAAACCCTGCCCTGAGCACCACAAGGTGTGGAAATGTCCGGCTGACTCCTCTGGATGCTGCCGGAAAAGCCTGGAGAGAATTTCATTAATGGATGCTCTTGCTCCTCTTCCAGAAACATCTGAGGCTGGATGTTTGCAGTGGTGCTCCGGGAAGTTGGGATTGATGGATTTGATGCCTTAGGTTTTGACTTATATTTTTCCAATTCTGCATTCCCAGTGTGTAACTCTGCAGTGTCCTGCAGCCTGGGAGCTGCTGCTCTCTCATGCTGAGACAGACAGAACAAAGCCTCTCCAGGCTGCTCTCCAAGGACACCCAGCCCGGCCTAGGCCCAAAATGTGTAACCCAGCATCTTGAGAAGGGGGGCAAGCTGAGGGGAAATTCCATCATTAGCTAAAGTTTAATTGGTGAAATTGGGTTGAGATGCAAATGGACCAAAGCTATAAAAGTGTGAAGAACTCGTGACTCGGGGTCCATCTTGGGTGCAGCCTTTGGCCTGCCCAGGGTGTGCCTCTGAAGGCCTTTCAAATAAATATCCACCTTTATTCCCTTCCTCCTGTCCAGTCTCTGTTTCTGGGTTGGCCTCTTTAGGCATCAGATTTCCAAAGCAAGCCAAGGAGATGTTTGGGGTGTGAAGGTGGATGGGCCCTGCTGAGCCCCTGTGAGCTGGGTTAGTGAAGGGGGGCAGGGACCTCCTGGTGTGTGAAGGGAAGAAGCTCAGATGTGCTCTGGTGGAAAAATGGGACAGTATGTAGTGCTGACGTGAGAAATCAGGAGCTTTGTGGACCAGGATCAATTCACTTTGTGTTGGGTTTGCCCACAGCAGCAAGGACGGCACTCGGCACCCCAACACAGCCCCTGTCTCGTTGGAACTCCGAGCCATCGGGAGCAAAGAAATTATTTCGGTAAAACTGGGAGTCGTTCTCCACTGCAGCCACATAATGCCGGGGCACCAAGCCCTGGGAGCCCGGGCAGCACTGCTGGGGCCCACGAGGAATTCGCTCCTCTGCTCATTGATGGAAGTCCCCAGGAACACGCCCTGAGGTGACCTGTCAGTGGTGACCCTCAGTTCAACTCCTGGGCTGGGTTTGTGACCGTATCCTCCCCCGAGCAGCCTGGAGCACCCCTCAGGGACAGCAGCACAGGCTGCAAGGTGGAGCTCTCGGAGCGAGCAAACATCAAACCTGCTCTGGCTGCTGCTTTCCAACCCAACTGCCAATAAATGGGAGCAAATAATTGGGATCTGAACTAACTTTGGGAAGGGACCAGCTCTGCCCCCTCAGTGTCTCTGCCCTGACCCTCCTGGGTGTTCCTGGGTGGAGGGGGGACCCCTGAGCACCAGGAGCACTTGGAAGCACTTGGAAAACTCTCCCCTCATCATCACTGACAAGCCCAGGGTTTATAACTCTGGAAAGGCGCTTGTTTGGATTCCCACCAGCAAATTTTGGCCAGGTACTTTGAGATGGCTCCCTGAGGGATGCTCATGGTGGGAGAGAGAAGCCACGTGTGCGTATGTGCCTGGTATTACCCTCTTTAGGCTTGGCCTGGAATTCAAATGCATCCCTAAAGCTGGTGGCTTGGAATTTAGTCCTGAGGACATTATCCCATTATCCAAGCAACCTCCCACTTGTAACGTCACCTTCACCTTCCCCAGACCCTCTGCATGCTCAGCTCAGGGTGACTGAACATCAATTAAGAGCAAGGGAGGAGCACAAAGGGGTTCTAGCAAAGGGGTTATAAAGCCCCTCCCCTTGCAGGCACAAATCCCACACCCAGCCCATGGCTGAGCCTCCCATGGCCACGGGATTTTGGCTGCAGGCTCCTGGTGCTGAGGTGTGAGGGAGAAGGAGTTGCACTGCGAGTACCTCCAGTGATTTATTTTATTGCCTGTGTGCAAAGGAGTCTTGGCACTCCGAGGGGAGGTCGCTGCCAGCTCCAGGCCAGCCAGGCTGTCCCTGTTGAAAATGAAATGGATCAACGGGAGCATTTTTTCATCACAGCAGAGTGAGGGAAGCAAAGGAACCTCCTTGAACATCCATCTCCAATTCCTGACCTCGGAGCAGCCTGGCAGCCGGGCTGAGGAGAGCTGATAAAAGCCCTCACCGAGCTCCTGTTCCCAGCTCCATCTGGACGATCCAGCAGGGAGAACTTGCATCCCCTCAGAGGCACGGAAGGGCCATTTCCAAGCCATTCCCATGTCCTGCACTGAGGACAACTCCTCTGGGACAGGACCAAGGCAGGTGCCACCACCTCAGCTGCCTGGGGTGGGAGGAGGATGAAGCCCCCAGTGTGATCCATGTGCTGAAGAATTCCTGGCATCTTTCCTGCCTCACCGGGAACTCAGCTCAACTCAACTCCACTCAACTCAGCTCAACTCCAATCAACTCAGCTCAGCTCAGCTCAACTCAGCTCAACTCAACTCCACTCAACTCAGCTCAACTCCAATCAACTCAGCTCAGCTCAGCTCAACTCAACTCAGCTCAACTCAACTCAGCTCAACTCAACTCAGCTCAGCTCAGCTCAGCTCAACTCAGCTCAGCTCAACTCAGCTCAGCTCAGCTCAACTCAAAGTTTTGGGTCTCCTGAAGGCTTTATCTCTGAACCTAAAACTCCCCAAGCTCCTAAACTCATAAAATCTGTCAGAAAACACCACCTGGATCACCCGGGGGGAGCAGACGAGTGTGCAAACCCAGGCACAAAAGGCGTACAAAGGGGAAAATACCCATGGGAAACTATCCATGTGCAAGGAGGGAAATGTCCATGGCAGGTCTTTGCCACAAAAATCTGAGGTGCCAGCCCTGCCTGGGCCGTTCCTCCCATGGGGATCCTCCAATGCCTCAGGAGATGCTCTGAGAACATCCAGATTCTTCCCTTCCTCTTGGTTAAATATTCCAGGCTGTTACCATGTGCTCAGGTAATCCCTACGCTGACAAACTGAGGGGTGGAGGGGCAAAAGGCTGCTGGGAACTGGGATTTATCCATCTCAGCTGAGGAGCTCAAGGAAACAGAGGGGTTCCCAAGGCTTTGGGGGAATTGTGTTGCTTCTTGTTCCTGTTTGCCTTCTGGTGAGAAGGTTTCAGTCCAGACCTGGGAGATGCTGGGCTGAGAGACAATTAATGGATAATTAATAAATAATTAATATATCTTTGTTATTCAGCCTCATCTGCTGTCCCTGAGCCCACCAAAGAACCATTTTTCCCCCTGCAAAGCAGAGTGGGGCACAGCTGTGAGCCTTTCCCTGCCTCTCCTCTACGTCAGAGGGCATTTCCTCAAGGACAAGGGGACAAATCTGTGAATTCCACCCAAGAGGGCAGGATCCAGCCCTCAGTGCCAAGAACCGGCACAGAGACAGCTCCGGGATGGCATTCCCAGCCCTCCCCAACCTGCTGCTCCCAGCGTGGAGCCCTCCTGTCACCCCAGGGCTCTGACGGGGTGCTGTCCCGGGCCAGGCTCCAGGGAGAGCTTTCCCTTCTCCCTCCGTGTCTGTGTCCTGAGCTGGGAGCAGCAGAAGGATCCGGAGCAGGCCTGGGAGGAGGATGGAGCTGGGATGTGCTGGGGTTATCTCTTTAACAGGTTTCTCCTGTCCCTGAACATATGTGCAGGAACACATCCCTGGAAAAATATGTGAGTGGGTGAGCTTGGCCCCGGCTCGCTCCCAGATGGGACATTCCAGAGCCCACATCACAAAGCCATCAGCCGGGCTTTGACAGAGCTGCCAGCACCTCCAGCCTCTACCAGAGCCCAAAAATGTCCATATGATCCCTGCTCCCCCAAAAAACTCCTTCTTGCTCTCATTTAAAAGCAGGAAATGTTGGCAAAAGGGGAAAAGTAGGGAAAAAAAAAAAAAAAGAAATAAGAGGGAAGAACAAAGGTTCCAGAGGAAAACGTGGAAGAGGTGAGACATGAGGTGCAGTATTGCACAGAGCTGGCACCCCGAGGGGCACAGATACCAATACTCACCCCCAGGGTGCCCCATCCCAGCTGGTTTGGGCCCATTTTCCAGCAATCCCTGCAGGGTTGTCCCACAGCATCTCCTGGTTCCCCCTGTCACCTCCAGGGCACAGGGAGGTGCTCCCAGGTTGCTCAGCCCTTACAAGTTGTAGCAGCCCCTCTCCTCCAGAGGGGACTTTTGGCTTTAAGCAGCACCAACCCCACATTTTTGGGGCTGGTGCTGAATGTGGAGCACTCCCAGCCCGATCCCGATTCCATCTGCGGAGGAGGGAGGTTTTGCTGAGGCCAGGGTGACATCCCCCAGCTGGGATGCATTTCAGCAGCTCCAGAGATTGTTCCAGGCTAAAGAGCTGTTTCCCTGCGCACAGCCGAGTGTAATTCCCAGGAAAACCAGCTGAGCCCTTGGCCTGAACTCAAAACACATTAGGAAATCAAAAGCATTTATTTTATCCAATTTTTCTCCCGAGCTTTGCTCGATACTCCCCAGAACAAGGAGCTTTAATAGACTTTGCTTTGTGACTGCAGACACCTTCCATAGCTTGGCTCTTTCATCACGTGGGAACTTGGATATCCATCATCTGGAATCCGCTTAGTGCTGTGTTCTCCTTCCCTGCTCCTGGATTTGCGTTTTGTCCACTGGTGCCTAATGAATTTAGAGTGTCAGGGCTTATAAATCATTAACTCCAGCAACTCTTTGCATCCCATTTTCTACCAAGAATTCCTAAGAGCCATAAAGGCGTTTAAAACCCCTCAGGGCCAGTGCTATGGGTATAATCCTCAATCTGAAGGTTTGCTGTGCTCAAATTTGCTAAAATATGGCAGATTTGGAGGAGGTGCAAGAAGGAAATTGTTCACCAGCTCGGACTGAATCTAAAATTTTGAACAAATTTGGTGAAAAAAGTCCAGAGTAACCATTCTCCTTCTTGTCATTGCCCAGAAGAATGTTTGGTGTAGGGTTTTAAAAAAAAATTTTATGGATACTTCAGTTTTAAAAGCAGCCAGCACAGCAGGGTTTGCTCCTCACCCAAAATACTCCTCTTGAATGTCAAAAGAACCATTTGCTTCTTCCAAAACTAGATTAATTTGGCACCAAATCCCTTTGCTTTGACCTGGCTTGAACTTCCCTTGGCTCCTTGCTGCTGCTTTCACTCCTGTGCCTTGGCCCAAAATCCAGGGATGGCTGCAAACACCTCGGGCTCAGCTGCCTTGGGATCACATCCCTGACAGCCAGCTTTGGAACAGGAGCCGGGAGCACCCAGATTTGAGGTGGGTGGAAAATCTTGGCGGGTTCCCAGTGATCCAAAGACGCCCTGGGGCTGGAGCATCCCAGAGATGCTTCCAGGAGGAAAAGCACTGGCAGCTTGGGCAGACCCCTGTTCAATCCCTCAAAACCTGCTCTTTCCTATTTCCTTAAAATCAATATTCCATTGCTTTCCAAGGATAAAGCAGGCCCCCACTGCTCACCAGGACCTGCAGGGAGTAGATGATGTTATTATTGGATTTTTCGCATATAAACCTGGATCCCTGGAGTATCAATGGTCAACCACACACGTGTGACCCAACCAGGCTGGAATTTTTTCCCGTATTTTGAGCCACCAAACACCTGGTTGCTTCCCAAAGCCAGCAGCTCCGTTTCAACACCCATAAATCCAAACCCCCAGGCTCGGAATTGGAACTGGGCTCACCCAGATCCTTGAAGCAAACTTTGGGTTGGGGTGGGGTGCTGGGGGTGTTTGTCCCCCATTCTTTCTGAAAATCCTTATTCTTTAACAAACTTGTTGCCAACCAAAAGACAAATTTTCTTTGAATGTCAAAACAGGATGTTTTTGACAATCTCAGGACATTCAAAGAGCGTTTTTTTGTTTTCTTTTTGAAACAGGAAACTCGTCTGAGAGCCCTTTCCTGCAAATGGTTTCAGTTGTGACAAAACTGCCACTTTCTGACGAGCTTGGGGTATTTTTTTACATAAAAAGATGCCACACATAAAATTTTTTGAAAAACCCATCCAGGTTTCTCAGTCCTGAAGGTGGATGTGGATTTTTCCCCTAAAAAAGCTCATCGAAGGGGAATATGTAGAGATTGAGCTGTGGAGCAGCTGGGAATGGGAGTGTTTGTCATGGACAATCTCCATGTCATTTGGAGATTGAGGCCATTAAAGTGGATCTATCCATGGCATTGCAGTCCAGGTGTCTCTGCTGCATCCCCAAATCCTGGTGGCACCTCTTTGGGCATGAGGGGATGGAGGACGCTGGAGGAACATCAGTGGAACAGCGCTGCTGAGATGCTCAATTCTCAACAAGGAACCGAAACGAGATTTGCAAGTCAAACTCTCTCCCCCTCTTTGCACCCAGAGGAAATCGGGGCTCCAGCAGCTCCAGGGGGCTGAAAAGGGCACGGGGAGCTCCTGGTGGGTGACAGGGGAGGAGCGGG
>VWZT01002643.1:351768-362953 GCA_013397055.1 Pachycephala philippinensis
TCCTGCTCCTCGCCCAAAGCCCCGGCGGGAGGCACCCGACAAAGCTGGCAGCGGGGGTGCTGAGGGTGCTCGGCCCCCCAGAGCCGCTCTCGGGACCTGCCCGCCTGTGGGTGCAGCCGGCGCTTGGCCGAGCTGTGTCTCCAGCTCAGCGGGGTTTGCCATTCCCCGGGGACGGTGTGATGCTCCTGCCTGCACCCCCTGTCCCAGAGGAAAGCTTTGTACAGAGGGAATTCCGTCTGTACCCCAGAGCTGAGCTCAAGGCTCAAGCTCATGCCCAAGAGACAAGCTGATGTTTAATCTTAAAATATCCATTTCACCCCTCCAACTGCGGCAGAGCTCCAAGCCACTGCTCTGCACAGAGCACAGACCTCCCAGCAGAAGTGGTCCCACGGAGAGGATTGTCCTTGGGATGTGACAGCATCCTCCCTCCCTGTGCTCCCGCTCTCCAAAGCCATGCAACACCCCAAATTTTACGCTTTCCTTTCAGGATTTTCACCCTCTGTGGAGCTGGCAATAGGAGCAGAGTGAGGATTTACACCCGTGTCCAGGCTGGGCTTCTGGGGAGAGCAGCATCTCCGAGGAACCAGCTCCATAATCGGGTTAGCCACGCTCATTTGCAGGAACAGGTTGCTGTTAACGAGTTTTAATTAAAACCATCTCCACAGTGTCAGCAGGTTGAAACCGAGGGCAGTGTTTCATATCCACAGTAATCTTCCCAGCCGGATCACAGGCAGGGTAGGACTGGGTGTCTGCCAGCATTCCAATTTTGGGGCAATAAAAGCCAAATTTGCCAACCCAAGTGGCTCAAGCCCTGCTTGGACCCCGCACACGAAGCCCAAGGGCAGCTCAGCCTCTTCCAGCAGCGTGGATGCTTCTCCTTCCTCCATCTCCCAAACCTTCTCGGGGCTAATTTTAGCCATCAGCCCCTCCAGAAGTTTTCTCCAGCGCTTAATCCCACTTGTGGAGGGGGAAAGGAAGAGTTTTCCCGCAGTGGAATTACTCTCTGCTCTTTTCCTGCCATGAAATTCAGGTTTTGGCCCTTCGGAACCTCTGGAAGAGATTTTTCCCTGCTTTTTCCCAGCCCTGGCTCTGCCCGGAGATTTCACAGCTCGTTGCAGCCACGCTTTGAGTCCATTCTGAGCGCTTTAAAGGCTCTTTTGTGCTCTCTCCAGCTCTCGGTGCTCGAGGGAGACGGGATCAGGGAGGGACACGGGATCACGGTGCCTTTGGATGCGCTGCTGCTGGAACGGGGCGGGATCCGGGCCGGGTTCGGGCTCCTGAAATCCCGGGATGCAGGACAGGATCAAGGAGTGCAACCCTGGCCCAGCCTTCTGCAGCTCTGCCTGTTGGATCAGATTCCTGGGCTGCACCGAAAAGGGATTTAATTCACCAAGAGACAAAATTCCACTTCAATCCAGTGGAAAATGAACACTGAATTCCAGGGCCTGTTTGGGTCCATTTCCCTACAACCCCCAATACAAGAAGAGCTAAAACCTTGTGCTTCTAATCACAGAAATGCAATATTTTCCCTTTTTTTTTCCCCTCCCAAAACAGGTCTCCAACCCAAATCTGTGGCTGCTGTTGGCTTGTTGTCTCCCTCTTGTGCCAGGCCTGGAAAAGATTTCCAGGGAGGAGGTGGGATGGTGCCTTTGGCGCGATGCGGGGAGCTCGGAGGGTTGTTGGGACACGGGGCAGGAATTAAAGGCAACCCAAAGGTGTGTCTTTAGTGTGGGACTGTCCCTAAGGAATTCCAAAGGCACAAATCCTGCACGGACACGAGTACCACTCATCCACCACAGAGCCCAGGGGCCAGCGCTGGAGAAAAGCTGAATTTTTGGGGATTCTCAAGCCGTTCTTAGCTGGACTCCAAAGGCCTGGCTTGCTGTTAAATAAAGGGAAAATGCTGCTGGAGTGGGAATTTTTAACCTGGCTGTCCCAGGGCAGGCGTGGGGTGGGTTTTGTCCAAAATCCCGGGTTTTCCCAGCGCTGGGCAGAGGAAGGAGCGATGGGAAGCAGATTGGGAGGGGGCAGCCGAGGGGCCGATCCCGGGGGGATCCCAGAGTCCTCCCAGCAACGGGATCCCAGCCCAAAGCAGATGGGAAGGGAGGGAGGGAGGCTTTTTCCAGGGACCTGGCGAGATAAAGTGATTAAAGAAAGAGAGCAGAGATGCCCCGGGGAGGGGGATAAAATTTAGGGTTAAGCCTCCAGCGGGGGCGGGGTTTGCTGCATCTCCCTGCAAAATGGGATGCCCAAAACCGTGTCTGGAAGGCAGAGATCGTTCCAGCCAGAAGCAGAGTGAATCCATCCTCCTTCCCAAGGCCCAGCTCAGGGAATGTTTGACAGAGCCCAGGGCTGCCTTCCCGTTCTCTCCCCATCCCTCACTCGGATCCTGCAGCAGGAGAGACACGGACGTGGCATCCTCCTCCTGCCTCTGCCAGCCTTGGCTTCCAGGAAAAATGGAACAAATATAAGGAGAAGTGCTGGCTCCCTCAGTCCTGGGGAAAATTGGGGATTTCTTTGGCTGGGATGGGAGGCAGGGCCCGCGTGATCCCCACAGCTCTGTTTGGACCCACAGGAAAGGATTTTGGGGTTGGTTTGGGGGCTTTGCCAGGAATGCCAGGTCTCCATCTCTCTGCCTCGTACAGAACCCCCTTCCCATCCCATAAAGCAAGGCAAAATTCCCTCTTTCTCCATCTGGGCTCAGAAAAAGCAGAGGAAGCAGGGTGGATGTGGCATTGCAATGGGTGACCTCTGCCTCCAGCACAGATTTCATGGACATCTGTGGGAAAAGCTGCCGGTTTTGGGGAGGAGTGAGGGGGTGGCAGCACGCGGCCAAATCTGACCTGCAGTGAAAATCCAGGGAAAAAATACTTTATCCAGAGCGTTTTTGCTGACATCCTCCCTGCAGAGTGTCCTGGGCAGAAAAAAGACCAACCCAAAAGCCCTTTTCTTTGGCCTTCGTGGGACTGGGACTCTGCACTCCCAAATTCCTGCTGTTCCCTTTCCAGCCCAGCCTTGGAGAAGAATAACCCCATAGACTGGGCCAAGTTAATCAGGTGAGCTCCTGACGCACCTCATTTATCTTCCTTGAGCCCAGGAGACCCAAAAATGGGATTAAGAGCAGCGATAAACAAAAGATCCCAGATGGCCAAGAGATTTGTGGATTTTCCCCTGATCTGAACTCTGGGCCCAACATTTGGTTTTTATTTGGGAATAATAGGAAATGACGGAATTGGGCTTTTTCTGCTGCACTTTGCGACCAATAAAAATATCCTGGAGGAGGTGGAAGAAAAATCTGGGAAGGGGATAGAGAGTGGCATCCACTAATTTACCTTTGTTTGGGAATTAATGGAGGGTCTTCCCCACCTCGTTATTGCAGAGGGATGGCAGCTCCCACCTGGTGCTTCCCTGGATCTCCCTGTCCAGAGGGGAACAGGAGCTCATTCCTGGGTTATGGAGAGTGCAAGGGTTGGGATGGAAACACTCCCAAAACATTCCCAGCCTCCTGGGCCGCCTCCATCCATCACCCTGGATCCAGCCCCGAACAATCCATCACCCCCAGGAGCCCTCTCTGCATCCCTCTGATGCCTTGCAGACCCACAGCAAATCCCCTTCCTCCCCTCCAACCCCTCAGCCAGCCCTGCTCTCCTTTGGATCCAACAGAAATCCCATTTTCCATGTGAAAATCTCCTTTCCTTACAAGCATTCCCACCACCCAGCTCTGTCTTCACCAGGGAATTTTGGGTGCTACTGATGCCTTAGGGTTTAGCTTTTATATTTTTCAAATCCTGTATTCCCAGTGTGTGACTCTGCAGTGTCCTGCAGCCTGGGAGCTGCTGCTCTCTCGTGCTGAGACAGACAGAACAAAGCCTCTCCAGGCTGCTCTCCAAGGACACCCAGCCCGGCCTGGGCCCAAAATGTGTAACCCAGCATCTTGAGAAGGGGGGCAAGCTGAGGGCAAATTCCATCATTAGCTAAAGTTTAATTGGTGAAATTGGGTTGAGATGCAGATGGAGCAAAGCTATAAAAGTGTGAAGAACTCGTGACTCGGGGTCCATCTTGGGTGCAGCCTTTGGCCTGCCCAGGGTGTGCCTCTGAAGGCCTTTCCAATAAATATCCACCTTTATTCCCTTCCTCCTGTCCAGTCTCTGTTTCTGGGTTGGCCTCTTTAGGCATCACCATGGAGCCGCTGCTTCCACTGGACGTCAGAGGCTCTGTGTTTGGAGAATGTCCTAGCACATGGAAGTGCATCCCTAGACCTTTTTGGGGATAAATGGAAATCCTTTCCCAGGATTTATAAGAAATAGAGACATGGCGGGGAAGGTGGGGGGGTCCAAAGCCCTGGAAATGAAATTTTTCCAGCAGTTTTCTCCTTTCCCAGTTGCCCTTTCTGCCCTGAGTGAATTATGTTCCTTCATTTGGAATTTCCTGAGAGGAGCACAGAAATCCATCACCAGGGTCTGAAAAATCATCACTGATCTCTTCCATTCCAAATTTTTAAGGAAAACTGTGGTTTTGGTTTTGTTTTTTTTCCCCAGAAGATTTTAAAGGTTTAATTTAAAATAAACGCAAAAAGCTTTTTTGCTCTTCTAAGAGCTGCAGCCTTATTCCTGATTCCTGGGGCTCCTAAATCAGGATCATTGGCAAACACTGGATTTAAGGAATGCGTCTTTATAGGAAGGTGGTTGGGTTGTTTTAATTTAATGGAAAACAACCCTGGAAGGAAAAAATCCAGCACAGGATGGTGGAAACTGCCCCGTTTTTGCTATTTAGGATGCCCTAAAGGCAGTGAGGGCTGTGCAGGTGTTGAAGAGGGAATGCTCTGACCTGGACATAAAACTCCAGGGAAAACTCAGCCACCCCACAGTTTTAAGGAGTTATCCAAGTGGGAATTTAGTTTCTTGCAGAATTTGTCTAAAGGCTGGTGGAGGTGGGCGAGAACAAAAAAGCTGTTTCTCAAAAATCAATGTTTCCTCTCCAGATTCCGGGTGCACTGGAATTGAACCTCTTGGGTCACCTGGAAACATCTTCCTGGGATCCTGTGGGCCAGGAGAGCCGGGTTTTCCCTTTTCCCTAAGGCTCTTCATCATTTGGGGTTTGGGTTTCCCACTTCCAGCATCCCAAAGCTTCCCAAAGGAGGCAGGAGGAACAGGAGGAGGGGCCTGACCCCAATCCCAAAGGAAGAAGCAGCTCCGTCCCTATTGGCGCTGGATGATGCCGGGAGAAGGAGGGACAGGGTGGGAATCTGGGGGTATCCATGGCCCCAAACCCCCTGGGAACAGGGTGGGAGTCTGGGGGTATCCATGACCCCAAACCCTCTGGGAACAGGGTGGGAATCTGGGGGTATCCATGGCCCCAAACCCCCTGGGAACAGGGTGGGAATCTGGGGGTATCCATGGCCCCAAACCCCCTGGGAATAGGGTGGGAATCTGGGGGTATCCATGGCCCCAAACCCCCTGGGAACAGGGTGGGAATCTGGGGGTATCCATGGCCCCAAACCCCCTGGGAACAGGGTGGGAATCTGGGGGTATCCATGACCCCAAACCCCCTGGGAATGGGGGTGTGGGGCATCACTGCAGATATTCCAGCCCCTCAGCAAATTTGGGGTGTGGAAGGGCTGGATTTGGGAAGCGCCTCTTAGCTGGGATTCAAATCTAAGCAAAGTCCCTCTGGCTTCATTCCAGTGAATGCTGGGAGCTGGGGTGAGCTGTAAAATCCGAGGAATTCTCCCCAAATCTGTCACCCTGCTGGATGTTCCCACCCGTGCCAGATCCCCCCGGAGCTGTTCCTGTGTCTCCCACTCCTCACATTTCTCCCAAAAGCCCCAAATCCCCTTGTTACAGATGAACCTCAACTTCTTTTCCTTTTAATTGAGGAGGTTTCCAGACCTCATTCCATCCCAAAAACCTGACCTGGGGCACCTTGGGGGCTTGGAAAATCCCTGCCCATCCCCAGGGGATGCACAAAAAGAGTCAGGAACTTTGAGAGCCTCTCCAAACCAGATCAGGGAGAAGCGGGGTGGGATGAGCTGGACTCAGTGCCCATGGAAAGGCTTCAGTTTTACACTGAAGCAGGAAAAGTAGGAAAAGTGCAGAAAAACCATCCAGGGCGTTGTGTTTTCCATGGTCTAGCATCTCCTGGGCAATATTTAAGGTGAGGGAATAACGTCATGGAGATGATGGGACCCACACAGCCACACAAAGGGCTTTCCTGGGGAAACTGAGGCCTGGAAAGGTTTGGCTGGAGTGGGAATCTGGAATGGGTGTAAACCATTAAATGGGTGTAAAATGGGATGAGATTTGATCCAGGTTTCCATCCTGACAGGTGAGGAAATGCTGCCTGAGGTATGGGATAACCCAGGACTCGCTGGGACGTAAACAGAGCTGGATCCATGGCATGGGGACATGTTCCAGGCCCTTCCCACTCCTCTCCTTTCCCTCTGGCATTCCCAGGATTTGCTTTCTTCACCCTGAGTCCTCAGGCCTGGAACAGGGATGCAAATCCAGCACTGGGCTGGCTTCTCCATGTGCAGCATTCCCACAATTTGGTAGTTCCTTCTCATTTTTTCCCTCCTCTATCCCGCAATCCGTAGGGAGGGAAGAGCAACATGTTCGGAGGTTAAAACCCTCCTGAACTCTCCCACCAAGCCGAGGGAAATGCTCTGGGAAGCTCCTTTTTGTCACTGATTTTTAGATGTGGCTCAGCACGGAGCGGCCACCTCCCTTTAACCTCCCATTCCTGGTGTCCAGGAGCTTCCTCTTTTTTAAAATCCAGTAAAAAAGGAGTTTGGAAGCAAAGCTGAGGGAGAATCCCCCTCTTTTCCCGATCAGAACATCTCCACATTCTCCATCCCGGGAGGCGGCTGGGCCGTGTGGGAGCCTCGTCCCGGCTGTCCCGGCTGTGTTATTGCGAGTGTCACGTTACAAATCCCCTTTCCATGCCCGGATCCCGGCGGGAAAATAAACGGGGCAAGGTCAGGACCCTGCCAATAAACAGGAGCCCAGCCCCGGCGGGGCCTCCAGCAGCGGCCGGAGCGGGGCCGGAGGGATTTCCAGCCTGCTCCTGCAGATCCTGGCTCTGAGGTGGTCATTGTCCATCCCCATCCCGCCAGGACACACAAATCCCCTTGGAAAAGCAGCCACAACCCCCTGCAGGTCAAGCTATGATTGATCATCTTGCAGAGACAAGAATTTTTGGATTTTCCCCACAAATAATGGCTTTGGCCAACACCCTTCGTTTTCCAGGGAATATTCCTTGGTCAGTGTCCGCACTCAGGAGGGCAAAAATTCCTTCAATCAGAGTAAAGCCTGGAAGAAAACTCAAGGCTGGAGCTGTGGATCCATTCCTGGCCCTCCCCACGGTGGATATGCAAAGAGCTTTCGGCATCTGCTGAGGCAAAGGGAATTTTGGGAGCATCCCAGTGGGAGCCAGGGATCTCGTGCAGTGGCAGTGAAAGGGTTAACATGGATATTCCCACAGGAGACAATCCCATCCCATCCCATCCCATTCAGAGTCACAGGAGCCCACGAGGGAAATATCAGGAGCAGTGTCACCTTCGAGCTCCTCTTCTCCCCATCTTCCCCAGCCCTGGATGAGCCTCCCGAGGATTTTTCTCCCTAACTGAGGATGTTTTCTGGGAATGTGTGGATTTGTTTTGCTGTGCGGGGTGGGAAAAGGCCAGAGAAGCAAAAACTCCCCCAGAGGGCACCGAAACTGAAGCTCTCCTCTTTCCATGTCCCTTTCCCACAGTTTCCTCCAGCACCATGGTTTGGGGTGAGGGCCCTGGGTAAATATTTGCAGAATGGGGGAAAATTTAAGGAAAAAAAAAAAAAAAGGAATTTGTTCACCATGAGGACAGAAATAAAATGATAACAAAACAATAAAACACAGATATTAGGAAGACAATATGGTTCAAAGCATTGGGGTTTCCATGGGATGAGGGGGGTGAGGTTGGATGGATCCCTGGAAGTGTCCCAGGCCGGGTTGGACGGGGCTTGGAGCAACCTGGGAGGGTGGAATTTATCCCTCCCATTGTCAGGGATGAGCTCTAAGATCCCTTCCAACCCTGAGCACTTTGGGATGCCATAATTCCGTGATTCCAGGTGATTTCAGAGCTTCACCCTCACTCGGGTGCAGGTCCCATCCCAGATCCCACCACGGGAGGGTTCAGTGCCCAGGCCCAGGAGATTTTGGGTGGTGCCCCTGAAACCCCCACACCCAAAGAGCTGTTGGGTGCCCTGGGACTGAAATAGGGACTGGCCACGCCTGGGACCTGCCACCCCAAAACACCTGGCAGGGGTTGGAAACGGCAAAATGAGAGCAGGAGAGAAAAAGCGGGAAGAGGGGAAGGGAAGGGCTCAGCTGCATGAGGCTGCTCTGGTCAAGCAGCATCTGGAGCTGGTTTTAGGTCCAGACTGGAGCAAACTTTGAACAGACAAAGTCTGGTTAAACCCAGACTTTCATCACTGCAAACCGAAACTTTGCTGCGTCTTCAGGAGCCAATAAAGGACCCACGTTTCGTGTCACATCTGTATCATATTTCACATCTTCAGGAGCCAACAAAGGCCCCACATTTCGGGCCATATTTGGCCACATTGTCAGAGAGGCCCGGGAGGTTTTGGGGTGAGATGCACCCAGCCACGTGAGCAGTTCCAAACCTCTCTCTCTGCTGCACCTCTCCAAAAAGCAAACGCTGCAGATGCAGAGGAGAGATTTCTGTGGGTCCTGCCGTGCTGAGCTCTGAGTGTTGCCAGGGGCACCCAAAACCCCGAGCAAACAGCGGTGACTCAGAGCCCTGGGTGACACTGGCTTTGGGTGGATGTGACGAGAACTCCCCCCTCACTTCTGCCTGCGGGTCAGCTCGGTAACAGCTCCTGGTTTGAAGGCACAGAAGTGGTTTCTTTGAGTTTCTCAGGGTTTGGTTTGCAGCTGCTTTGCCCAGGAGCTGAGTGAAACTCTCGAGATCAAGATAAAGGTTGCATAGCAACCGAGCACCCTGTGATGGGTGAAATATGACACAAATACGGTCTGAAACGTGGGGCCTTCATTGGCTCCTGAAGATACAAAATATGATACAAAATATGATACAAAATGATCCAAAATATGGGTTATTATTGGCTCCTGAAGATACAAACTGTAACACAAATACGATCTGAGATGTGGTCCTTTATTGACTCCTGAAGGTGCCCCAAAGTTTCAGTGTGCAGCGATGCAAGTCTGGGTTTAACCAGGCTTTGTTCAAAGTTTGCTCCAACCTGGACCTAAAACCAGATGCTCCTTGACCTGACCAGCTTCGTGCAGCTGAGCCCTTCCCTTCTCCTCTTTTCCTCTTTTTCTCTCATTCCAGGAGCTGGAACCACAGGAGCCAGTACAGGGAGGGGTTGGATTGGGTCTCCTGCTCCTGTTGGGAGGGGAGAGGCTGGGCTGGTGCTCCTGCTCCAGCTCCTGAGGGTGGAGAAACCTCTGGGATGATGCAGCTGGAGGGGAAACTGATTTATGAGCTCCAAGTCCTCCAGAATTGCTCCTTAATGAATCCTGAATGGTTGGACTTGATGATCTTCGAGGCCTTTTCCAACCCAAAGGGTTCTGTGATTCCATGATCTCCCCATAAAAACCCGCAGATCACTGGAAATCCGCCGGAAGGGGTTGAGGTTGGAGATGAAAACTCCACAACTCCTGGCCCAGAGGCTGCAATAAACTTTATTTTGGAGGATTTTAATCTCTTTGCAGATCAAAGCCTGAATCGCATCATTTTTTCAGAGGAGGGTGGCAACGAAATCTGTTTGGAAAAAGAGGGAAACTGAGGCGCAGCACAGGACCTGAGAAATCCTGGCCAGCTCCAATATTCCACATTCACTGGAGGATTTTTGGAGCTCATTTCTTGGTGGAATAAGCCAGGGGCTGGTGATAAACCAGGGAGAAAATAATCCTATGTCCAGGGAAACTGGGACTGCTGGAGTCAGGGGAGGGAATTGTGCTGGAAAGGTCAAGTCCAGCTCCAAAAATCAACCCCTTGTTTGAACAGATTCCCCCTTTTCTGGAGGCAAAGGCGATTTTCCCATGGAAAGCCGTGTTTAGCTCATTAAGAGGAGAAGCTGCCCTGACTGTGCAAATACCCCAATAAATACTGGATAAATAAATCCTGAAGGATCTGTTTAATAAATGATATTTTTAGGCATCCTCCGCAGGTCCCTTCTCTCCCTCGGGGAAATTCAGAGGATGCCCAGGAGCAGCAGGAATTTCAGAGGAAAATAAATTCTCTCCTTCCTTGCTGTTCCCTTTTCCTCCCAACCCAAGTCCTTCTTTAGGAACCTCCAGGATCAGAAATATTCGAATTTTCTGGCTTTCTTTTTATGGGAAAGCTGGGAAGGAAGCACCCACCCCCAGCCACAACCTGCATTTAGTGAAATCCTGATTTTCCATGGATCTGTTAATGTTTGTTGTGATCGGCCACAAGTCCTTCCCCTCCGTGAGGAAATGTTTTCATGGTTTCAGGAGGAGATTTTTGAGCCCAATTCCACTCAAATACCAACAAAAAAGCAAAGAGCCCCCACTTTTGTCTCCTGTTTTCCAAGCAGGGACGGGCTGGAGCATCCCGGGCCCAGGGACTTTGCCTGGATCCCCTCTTTGCCCGTTTTCACATGGAGAAGTGGTTTATTAACGAAGCCTGGAGGAATTAAATCCCCTCCTCACGCTCCTGCAAATCCCACAGGCTCCAAATGAAGGGAATTGGTGCGTTTGATCCCCGCTTTCCCTCTCACTCCATCCCCCCGCTCCAAATTTCCTCTTCCCCACCTCATAAAAGGATTTGCTCCCCAAGAAATGCTGTTCCTGCTTCGCTGACGGGGTCAGGACCTTTCTTTTTTAGGTTTTTTTTTTCCTTTTTTAATCCATTT
Source organism: Pachycephala philippinensis (assembly GCA_013397055.1). NCBI lineage: Eukaryota > Metazoa > Chordata > Aves > Passeriformes > Pachycephala > Pachycephala philippinensis. Next base: position 362,664 of record VWZT01002643.1, read on the forward strand.
TATTGCCCCGGGGAGGGAGGGTTTCCATCTGGGAGCTGTGTAACGCAATCCAAAAATAACAGCGCGGCTGCTCCTGCCCGTGCCCCCGGAGCCCGGGAAGGGAGCAGCAGCATCCCTCTGGAGTGAGGGGGAGAGGCGGAAAACCCTGCCCCAAACCCTGAGTTATGGAAATATATTATCTCTATCATGTGTATTATGTATCATATACTTTACATGTATTGTATATATTAAATAATTCTAAATATTATTTAACATATAAATATTATAAACATAATTTAATATTAAATAAC
>VWZT01002643.1:364315-375229 GCA_013397055.1 Pachycephala philippinensis
GATCCCAGCCCCCGTTCCCAGGATTCCCGCTCCCCCTTCCCAGGATTCCAGCTCCCACTTCCCAGGATCCCAGCTCCCGCTTCCCAGGATCCCAGCTCCCGCTTCCCAGGATCCCAGCTCCCATTTCCCAGGATCCCAGCTCCTGTTTCCGAGGATCCCAGCTCCCATTTCCCAGGATCCCAGCTCCCGCTTCCCAGGATCTCAGCTCCCATTTCCCAGGATCCCAGCTCCCGCGTCTCCTCTTCCATTTCCCTCAGCCTCCCTTCCCCACCTCCTGCCTTCTCCTCCAGAAAAGGGAAAAGCCATAAAAACCTGGGTGTGCTTTGCTGCATCCCCAGCTCCTGCCATCCTGGGAATTATCCTGGGAATTCCCCTGGGAATGCAGCACCATCACCCACCCCCTGCATGGCCACAGAATACGGGAAATTTGGGATCCTCTGGGTTGGAAGCAACGATGAAATCCTGAGCTGGGACATCTTCAGCTGGATCAGGTTGTTCAGAACCCGCTCCAGTGTGGCCTTGGATGTTCCCAGGGAATGATGCTCAGCACAGCCCAGGACATTCCAAAGGGCGCAGCTGGGGGATGCTGGATTGAGGATTCCCTGTGCAGAGCCCTTTGGATCACGGCACTGGTGTGCACCCCTTGGAAAAATACATTTTGAACTCAAACCTTCCCAAATCCCTCAACTCTGCAGCTTAAATATCTCCCAAAACAACCCGAGGACAGCCTTGGCTTTGGAAAGCTCGGATTTGGATCCAGCCTGGGATCTCAGCCCCAAAACCCTGTCCCAGGATTAGGGGGTGCCTTGAGTCGTTCCCAATGCACACAGAGCGGGGAAACAAGGAGGGTTGGAACCAAGAAAGCAGAATCACAGAATCCCAGGATGGTTTGGGTAGGGAGGGACCTCAAAGCTCATCCCATCCCACCCCTGCCCTGGGCAGGGACACCTTCCACTGTCCCAGGGGGCTCCAAGCCCTGTCCAGCCTGGCCTTGGGCACTGCCAGGGATCCAGGGGCAGCCACAGCTTCTCTGGGAATCTGTGCCAGGGCCTCCCCACCCTCCCAGGGAACAATTCCTTCCCAATATCCCATCTCACCCTTCCCCCTCTCCATGGGAAGCCATTCCCTGTGTCCTGTCCCTCCAGACCCAGGGAAGCTGCTGAGGACTGACCCAGCTCGTGCCACGTGCTCATCCCCAACCGCTCCACATCGGAGAGCATGGGAAAAGGATGGGAGAAGGATTTTCGGCTGTAATTCCACATGGCATGGCTTTTTGGAAAGCCACTCTGAGGATGGACTGTAGATCTCCATGAGTTATTCCCTTGGATATCCAACAAAATGCCCCTGCATCCTCTTCTCCTACCGCCTGCCCAAGGCTGTGGAGATGCCAGAAGGGAACAGGCACAGAAATCCCCCCCAAATCCTTTCCCAGCCCACACTAAAAATGCTGCCTCTGCTCTGCAACCCCTCGAAACAGCTATTTTTGGGGCAAAAAAAAAGCCATTCTTAACAAAACTGGGTGTTTGCCATGAAAAACTGGGATAGGAGATAATGACCAGGGTGGCAGAGGGGGAATTTTTTATTATCTACTTATATATCAGTTTTATATAGATATTTAATATCTATCATGTATTTTATATACATCTCCTGTATTTAATATCTATCATATATTTTATATATCTCCTATATTTAATATCTATCATATATTTCACTCCCAAATCCCCAAGGAAGGTGTTTCCCAGTCACCTTTTCCCACTCTCGCCTTTGTTAAAGCAGTTGCAGCTTCCAGGCAGGAAATAAAACTCAAATATTTTGCCCCTTGCAGCCAAACTCAACCTTTGTTTATTTTAGAAACATGGCTTGGAAAGAAACTCATAAATCCCTCATCCCTCGGAGCTTCCAAAGCTCCCGGGGACATAATTTTCCTTTGAAGTGGGAAGTGGGAAAAGCAAAGGTTGGGAAAAGAGGCCAGTCCTGCACTGCTCAGTTTCCCCCTCCTGCTGCACCTCTCCTCATTCAGCTTTTCCAAAGGGTTTATTTTCAATTTTAAAATGAGTTTCACTCCCTGGTTTTGGTTCAAAAAGTGCAGGAGAAAGATCCCAACCCGCTGGATTCACAGCTCTTCCCATAGGTGTGCTTTAAGAAAAGAAGGGAAAAGGAGCCATTGGGCCTTTTCCTCATTTGAGAGAAGATAGATTTGAGGAAAGTGTTAAAATTGGGATTTTGGGTGTTATTTTGGGAAGCAGAGCTGACCCTCAGCACAGCCAGCACCACTAGAGGGCCCAGAAAGTGCTTGACGTGATGCTGGTGCTTTCCTTATTGTGCTTATCACGGTACCCAGCGCCCTAAAAATTGCTTGTGCATCCCTCAATCCCTTCCAAAAAATTATATTTAAAAAAAAAATAAAGTCCCAGAGGTTATTTGGGTGGATTTTTATGTAGAGGCTCCTCCAAGTCTCCTGCAACAGCAAATCTCACACATTTCAGCCCCCATTTGCAGCTGCCAATAGCGTATTTTATTTATAATCCATACTTTGGGCACATTTGTACCTGTTCGAAGTTATTTGGGATCCATACAACTCACATGGATGCCATTCTCCTTTCCAGGCTGGAATTCAGCTCTCAATGATCCTCCTGCCATGGATAATTCCTGGGGGCTGCAGGACCCTCCTGGCAACTGGGACTGAACAGTGATAATCATTTCTGCTGGGATTTTTTAAACCATTTTAAACCATTTTTTAAACCATTTCTGCTGGGATTTTTTGTTTTTCCGTGAAATGAGGAAGGGAACAGCTTTTCCTGCCCTTCTTCTCTTGGATATTTGGGTTTCAGCTTAGCAAACAGGGAGGGAAGGCCATCCAGGAGGGGACTGGGGGTGTTCCAGAGCCCAGAACAGGGATGTTTCCGAGGAGGGATGTTGGGAGATGTTATCCCAGGCATTATCTGTCATTCCCCAGTGATTTCTGTGCCTGCAGCAGCCTCTGCCCCTCCCGAGCCATCCCTGTGCGTTCCCAGGGGACAGCGCTAAGAGCTCAGGCGTCTCCTCGGGGACACCATTAAGGATTAGAGATGGGAAATGGGATATTTATGGGAGCGGTGATGGGGGGAGGGCAAATCCAGAGAGCAGAGCAACCCCCAACCCTGTTTCTGATTCTGGGTGATTCCCAGGGCCAAATTCATGGAGATCCCTGTGCTGCTCCCAGCAATGCTCCAACCACGTCACACCCAGTGGCCAAAGCGCCCTTTCGGCAGGAGTGCGAGTCCCAGGGACGGTGACATTCCCAGAGTGCCTCTCCGGTGACATTCCCCGAGCGCCTCTCCGGAGTGGGAAGTCCATGCACACGCAGAATTCCAGCCACAGGAGGCAGCTCCCAGCAGAGCAGCTTCCTGAGCATCCCCGTGCCGGGGCCGTGCTGAGCCGGGCTCCCTTCCAGAGCCATCCCGATGCTCCCGAGCAGCCAAGATGTTTCCTGGAATTCTTGCTGGCCCTGACCTGGTTATCGAGGTGCTGCTTCTGGGCTATCGCTGACCTTCCCCCCGAGCCCGGGCTGCAGCATCCCCCTCTTCTGGGGTTTATCTGTCCCTGGGTTTCGCTTCCTTTGACGTCTTCGGATGAGCGCGGAGCAGAGGCGGCTCCGGGGGCTGGAGGAGGCAGCGGGGGAGTGTCACAGCCTCCCATGTCCACAGCGGGCACAGATAGTCCCATGGGATGCTTGGGAAAAGAAAAGACAGCCTGGGGAGAGCAAATTCCATTGTCCACATCATCCATGAGCAGCTCCCAAACCCCTCTATTTAGTGATGTAAGGTCCTAAAGAATCCTGGAATGGTTTGGGTTGGAAGGGACCTCAAAGCTCACCCTGTTCTACCCCTGCCATGGGCAGGGACACCTTCCACTGTCCCCGGGTGCTCCAAGGCCTGTCCAGCCTGGCCTTGGACACTTCCAGGGATGCAGATCCTGGATAAATTCAGGGTGTCCTTGTGCAGTGCTGGGAGGCTCGGGGTGGAGCAGGAGTGTGACCCTTCCTCCCCAGCCTGTTGGGATGTTCAGAGTTAAACCTTGGTGGGATCTTAAACCCAGCCAGGCACTGAATCCCCCGAGGCTCTTCCACAACAAACCAGCATCCATGGATGGATGCAGCCCGTTCCGGGGAGTGGGAACCTCAAATCTGGCAACAGGGAGATGCAATTGCCAAACTCCCAGCTCACACCCATCCACCCAACCCTACAGAGAGCCCGGCCTTTAAAGGGCCCTTCCAACCCAAACTATTCCAGAATTCCATGATTTTTTGGGGGTTCACCATGTTGTTTGGGAACACCATCACCCCACAAACCCCAGCACCCCGCAGGGACCGGCTGCACCCCCAAGCCCCAGAGGCTGAGCTGCGTCACCACCCGATGGGGTGGCCTTGGCCCTGCGCTCGTCCCCTCCAGCCTTTTCCATCCCCCCGTTCCATTGTTCCGCAGCCCGGCCCTGACCCCGGGTATTTATAACCCCCTTTCCGGGCCGCCATTGTGTGCCGCAGCCCTGCATGAGCCGCGCTCCGCTCCTCGCTTCCGCGCTTTCCTGTTTACGGCGCTCGGGCGGAGGCAGGCCCGGCCCCTCCTCGGAGACCTCCACACTGGCCTGGTTCTCCTTCCAGCAGGGTCACAGACGGTGCCTTGGGATGGATCCAGCCAAGCCATAAAGCCCCTGAAGTTTGGGAACAGTTGGGTTAACCCAGGAGGAGCTGTAAGATGCCCTATCGCTATTGCCACCGAGTCAGGTGCTGCACCCGATCAAACCCAGCAGAGTTCATCCTGGGACTGCTCAGGCAGTAAAATCTGGGCTGTCTCAAGTTCTTCTACCTCCCTGAAACACTTCGTGACTCCAAAACAACATCCAGGCTCAGATTTGGGCCCCAAATGGATTTTTTTTTGTCTCCTAGAACAGGCAGTGTTGTGGCTCAGCAGGCCATGGCCATGCCTTGACACAGGCAAGTCTTGGATGTGTTTAATATTTTAAAAAGCGGAAAAAAATCTGGATTCTGTGCTGATCCTGTGTGTGGAATTCCAGCAGCAGAGACCTTTTTCCCAGATAGTTTTAATTGTTGGGGGAGGTAAATTAGCACTGGCAAAGGGCAGAGCTGGGGCTGCCAGGAGCTCGCGGTGACCTCTGCGACAGAGCTGGGCCACAACAGGATGGGCTTTGGGCTCCTCTCTGCTGCAGGGCTTCGGTTCAAGCTGACAAAAAAGAACTCGGTGTTTAATGGGAAAAGGTGTGGCAAGAAAATCAGACCCGACCCTGGTTCCAGTTGCTCTTGCTCGGGTGGGTGGATGAGTGTGAGGGATCCCCAGCCCTCTCTGTGGTGCTGTCCCGGCAGAAGGAGAGCCAAGGCAGAGGGAAAAGGTGTTTTCCTTGTGCCAGAAAGAGGAAAAACTGCAAAAAGGAGGCAAACTAAGCCCTGGGTTTGCTCTGAACAGAGTGTGACCTGCAAGGTAGGCAGAAAAGGGGTAAAATTGCAAAAAAGGGAAAAACCAACACCTGGGTTTTCTCTGCTCAGGGTGTGACCTGCAGGGTGGGCAGAAGGGTGGCCCGTCCCCACCCTCGTCCTCTCTGCCCTGCACAGGGGATGATTTATTCCCATTTTCCCGCTTTTTTGCTCAACAGAGCCATCATTAACCCCAGTCTGCCTAGGTTACCCCAGGGCCAAACCCTGCCCTGTGCCACCCCCTGGCCCCCGGGAATTGGACACAGGCAAACACGAGCCCTGCCAGCCCCAATCTCCCCTTGCACGGAGCCGGCGCTGCAGGAAACCCCCACTGCAGCCATTCATTAATCCAAACTGGATAAATCATTATCTCTGCCCGTCCCAGCCCCAGCCCCGGCTCCAGGTGGGGCCGTCACTCGGCCTCGCTCCATCTCTGCAGGAACTCGAGCCGTGTTTTCCCCTCGGATGTGCGGACAAACAATGGCCCTGACTCACGGGGCTGCAAGGTTTCTCTGGGTTTTTCCTGGTCCCGGCCCGTCCAGGGAGAATTCCCCCCGAAATCCCACCTGCAGCCCTGGCAGATGTGCAGAGCCCACGGCTGTCGCTCCACATTTATCCTTTATCTGCCCCTGACAGGCCAGGCAAACAGAATTCCAGATGTTTCCTACCCCGGAGCCCAGCCCAAGGTTTTGGGGTTTTTCAGTGTTGTTTTGGGTTGGTCAGTGTTTGCTCGGCTCGCCTGGCACTGGGACATCTAGAGAGAGCAGCTGCCTGCAAACATTGATTTTTTTTTTCCCCCCCAAAATAGGAAAAAAACTTTTAAAAATTTCCATGCAGCTTCTGTTAGTCAATATTTAATATAAAAATAAAATCCCATTGTGCTAATTTATTAGTTTATTGATAACATCATTTATGGGGAGAGGGATGGATAACAGGAATAATCCCACATAAAGGAGGCTGTGGGATCACACCAGGCTTCAGGTAAGGATCTGAATTCCCTTTGCTGGGAATGGCACCACGATAGGAACCCAGCTGAAGGCTGGTGCATGCACTCCACAGGTTTCCCTGATCCCTGGGAGGGATGGGATCAAACAGCTCCCGGAATGGTTTTGGATGTGTTGGTTTTGGCAGAACGGGAACTCCTAAGAAAAACAAACATTAAAAAAAGAAAAAATATATTTTAGTTGCCGCTTTTTAATTTTATTTTAACTCTGAAGCAAAATATTTTCCGTGGAAAGCCCAGGTCTGGCTGTCACTGTCTGTGAAGGGGAGCTGGTGAACCCGATCCAAACATCCCACCCATGGCCTGTGCCAGCGTGGGCTGGAGCTCCTCAGGGCTGGGATTCTCCCTCCTCTGCCAGAGCTGCTCCTGGCACTGCAAACTGAGCTCTGCCAGCACAAATCCCACCCTCCATCCCCTCCGTGCCCCCATCCAAGGCTGTGCGAGGAACATCTGCCCGGCCCCAGCCTCCCCACATTCAGCCCTGCAATTCCTGCTCCCCCTGAGCACCAATTTGTTTTAAACATCAATTACAAATGCTTAGGATCATGCTCCAGCCCTTGCAAAGGTGTCTTCAGCACAGGTAAGGCAAGAAACACCTGGAGAATCCATGGCAGATGTTTCCAGATGGCTCCATGGAATGTTTCTGCCTGGAACATTTCCAGGATCAGTGATTTCTTTTACCCGTGGTAGGTGAAGAGGGATCATTTATGGGACGATTTTTCTTCCTACAAAAAGATCCCGAGTGCAGCTCTGCTGCCCTCCAAGCCAGGATGAAGCTCCAGGGTAAAGAGGATCGCTGCAGGGATTTGATGGGAAAAGGGATTTAGAGGAGATCAGCTTCTCCAGGGGAATCCAGAGTGTTCTGAGGGATGATTTTTACCCTTGGTAGGGAAAGATGTGTCATTTACAGGATGGGTTTTCCTTCTTGTAAAGGGATTGAGAGGAGCAGGAGAGCTCTGAGCACGTGGGATGAGGACAAACAGATCTGAACAGCAAAGGTGGGAAGAAGCCAAGGACATGGATTTGTGGACATTTCAAAGCTGGGACAATTGGTGGATAGATCCCACAAGTACCCATCCATTTTTTTCCTCTGTAAGATCCCTATTTCCCTTCCTCAGCTGGAAGCAGCTCTGGACCAAAGGCAGCTCAGCACCCCAAGATTCCCATGGAATATCCTTCATTCCACTCCAAAGGAGAGGTGCTGGTGGCTCCCTGTGCCCGGGATGGGGGAAGGAAGAGCCAGAAGGGTCGGAGGAGGGAACGGGGTCCCTGATATTGGCTGGAATGGGACAGGGAGGATTTGCAGGACTCCAAAGCTGCCAAACAGGGCTGCAAATCCTGGGCGCCCAGGGACTCCCCGCAACGGGGGAATTTTGGGCAGAAATTTACATTTAGGGGTTAAACCCCCAAAAAATTTCCTTTTTTTTTTTCTTTCTCGATTAAACATTCCTGTGGTGAGAAAGGAAACAAGTGCCCTGGAAATCTCTGAGATACCAAAGAAAACCCCTCCTCAGATTTCCCCAACCCTCTCCTATCCATTGATGTTGGAACATCCCTCTCCCCACACTGGGAAAATCCAAGTCCTTTCCTCACCAGCTCTCTCGGGAAGTACCCCAAGCCCTGAGCCTTTCCCCCTTTATTCCCTCCGGGATCACCCAGGCTGTGAGGAACCAGGATAAGCAGAATGTTGTCGAGATGGGAGGAGGGGACGTGCACAGGGGAGTGGCAATCGCCCATTATCCACATCCACAGGGAACAAGGACATCGACAGGAACCCTTGGTGGCTCTGGGCAGGTTGGAAAAAGCCCAGCTTAAGGCTGTGGAATTCCAGTTGCTCCTGCAAAACCTGGCTCTGGAGATGTCCAGCTTAAATCCAGAGTCCTTGGGAACACATCCATCATCTCTCGGTGCCACCAGGCACGAGCAGCATCCACTCAGAGCTTGTCCCATTCCTGCCTCCATTTCCCTAGCAATTCCATTGGGATTGAGGATCTTTTCTGCCCTGGAAGAGTGAACACCTGCATGGCATAAGGGACACATTTAATTAATGCACTTTTTAATAGAATTATGGCTTTTTAGAGCTTAATCCTCATAAGAAGGGGCTAGCATGGGGATCTGCACTGGAGCCATCAGAAATCCAGCACAAAGCTCTTTTTAGGGATCAGGCATGGAAAGAAGGGGGTCTTGGGTTATTTTCCAGCGTTTCTGTGTGTTTTCCAGCTTTGGTGGATATAAAGATCCCCAAGATTTTTCCCTGGTGCTGTTGATCCCTTTCCACCCATGCTCTGAGCAGAAAAGGGGGGAGAAGGACCAACATCAGCCAGGAGTCACGGTCAGGGAGGGGCCGTGAGCTGCCAATTTTGGTACACCATAAACAACAGCCAAGGGGCTTTGGAAAAGGAAGAAATCCCAGAGAAACTCCAGAGTAAAGCAGGAGAGAGCTGGGATAAAGCCTTGGTGGGTTCTCCATCATCTGCAGCCCCTGGGGCAGGGCCAGGAGCTCTCTGTGCTCAGCCCAGACAAAAATAACGGGATAATTTGGGAAGTGCAGGATGGATTTCCTCCCCAGGACCCTTTGGATTGTCTCACCAGTGCATTACATCCTCCAAAGCTTATAAATCAATTAACTCAGGCCTGCTCAGCTAATTAGAGCTGCTTACACTTCCAGCTAATAAAGTATTTGTCATTTCTAAGGCACGTGGGAGTTTTTCTTCAGCTTAACCCAATCACCCTAACAATTCCTGCAACTGAAGACATTCCCAGAAGCATTTTTTGCCAGAGGTAGGAAAAATCTGATTAGGTAAGATGATAAAAACTTGCATTCCTGTAGTTTTCCCTGCTGGAGTGTGGATGGATGGAAATGCTGGGTGGCTGCATCACTCCAGCATCACTCCCACTGGTAACCCAGCAGCGGGGATGGAATTCGGAGGAAATTCTGGGATTAAGGGTGCAGAGATCTGTTGGACACTTGGGTTCAAGAGATTTCATCATTTTGGCTTCATCCTTAAGCCAAGCCTTGCTGAGCTTGAGAGGATTCAAACTCACCTGCCTGGTTTTTGGTGTTTATTGATCTCCACATGTTTAATTCAACAAAGGAAAAAGAAACTCTTTGACTATGCTGCTGCATCCAAACGTTTTTTTCCCCCCTTCTTTCTCCCCTTATTTTTTAATGGACTTAATAAAGAAGGAAATGTATCAGCCAAGTCCAGCCCATGTGGCTTTAATAACTCAATTTAATTAACATCTCCCAAACTGTCTTATTAAAACTAAATTAAATCCTGATTTGAGAGGTTTAATAGATCACCCAGACCTTGTGCAGAGACAACTGCAGCTGTGGGAGTGCCAGGAGAAGGAGCTGAGCTTTTCCCTGCTCACCTTTGCGGGGCCAGAGCTGCTCCATCCCCCATTCCCAGGCTGCAGTCCGCGTCTCCTGCCGGGATAAATCAGTGTTCATTCACCGGGGCTGGAGACAGACAGGGGGTGGAAATAGGCAGGAGCTCCCTGACTCCTGAGTTTATCTTGGAAGACAGAAAAAACTGGCAATGCAGAAAATTATACAGAATATACAACCCTTTCCATGTTTTTATTTTTTATCCATTTACCTAAACCATGTTTTGGTAAGATCATTTTTTGACTTATTAAAAAAAAAAAGTGCTCAGATTAAATAAGAATTGTCCTAAAAAGGGCCCTGTTTGCCATACGTGCTTTGTTGGGAGGGAGTTTGGCTTTGGCGTTAGGTGGAAAATCATCATTTTTGGAAGGGAAACAGGGAAGAGCAAGAAAACACTGATTTATTTTGGAAATTTTTGCTCCCAACAAGGAAAGTGCTGCTCCCTCAGCCTCTTCTGTGGAGGAGCTGGCGCCTTGTCCTGGTGCCTCGTCCCATCTCTCCCTGCACTTTTCTCTCTATTTCCCTTTCCCCCTCTGCTTCCTTCCTGTTTTTTGAGGGGCTCTGCCTTCCCCCACTCCTGTCCAGCTCCCATGGATGCTCTCCCACCACAAAACCTCCAGGAGCTGCTTCTGATCCTGCTTTTCCCTGCAGGCCTCAGCACCAGAGAGCCGACACGGGCGGCATCTGCTTTCCATCACGCTGCCAGGCCGGGCTTAGCTCTGCTCCAGCCTAATCCCCGCCGGGGCATTAAACACATCCCCAGACCAAATCCCTGTTCCCACCCCGTGCCTCCGGAGGGTTGGAGCTCCAGGGAGCTGCTCGGGGTGAGGCTGAGCAGCCCAAAGCTGCTGCTGGGGGCACCTTGGAGCTCCCGGATGGGTGGGCAGGGCTGGAGCTGTTCCCTGGGGCTGCTCCCTGCCTCTGCCGAGGGGGGTCAAACACACCCAGGGGCTCTGGGGAGCGGGGCTCAGGGCTCAGGGGGTGTGCCTGTTCCTGGGGCACCTGGAATGGTGGGAATGGTGGGAACGGTGGGAATGGTGGAATGGTGGGGAT
>VWZT01002643.1:375453-397420 GCA_013397055.1 Pachycephala philippinensis
ATGGTGGGAATGGCGGGATTTGTGGGAATGGTGGGAATGGTGGGAATGGTGGGAATGGCCATCCCCAGGGATAATGCCAGCCTGGAAAACGTCTCTGCTAAACACAGAGGGCACCACCCCAAGGAGCGCGGGCAGAGGCCGCGGGGCCTGGCCAGAGCCGTGCAAGTGCTCAAATCCCTCAAATCCAGCTGGCCACGAGGTCAGCGCTCCGAGGAGTGGGATGTCCGGTGGGTGTAGGAGCCTGTTTTCCCTGGGAAGTCTGGGATTCATTCACTTGTGAGCCCAAAAGGTGCCCCTGCCCATCCAACCCAGCCCCGTGGGGAGGGCTGCCAGCATGGCTCAGGCTCCGGTGCTCGGGCAAAAAAAAAAAGGATTTAAACCCAGATTTAAGCCACACTAATTAGTTTAAAAGCCATTGTTTCATCATTTGGTAGCAAAACAGCAACTTTAAACCAGCAGCTGCTCCTTTAGCAATTCTATTGACGAGGATTTTCCATCCTCGTGTCCATCCCTGCTGACGCTGGTGGAGTTAAATCACCTGGAAATCTTCTCCCGGCGTGTGTGGAGCAGCGTTGTTTACTGAAGAGTTTTAATCCTCCATTTACAGCCCCTCTGCTGCGAATCTGCGCTGGAATCAGGAAAGGCAACTGCAAAAAAAAAAACCCAAAAACCCGTTTGTTAGCGGAAGGGAAGGAGATTTGAATCACCGAGTGCTGGAAAACTTCTCTCATCTATTTATTCCTGGGCCTGACATCTCCGAGAAAAAAAATACCCGACCACTTTCCAAACTCCGAGAGGGGTCTGGGAAGGTTAATCCTGGCACGATTTTACCATCAGCTGTTCTGGAAGCTGTTTCCCCCTGGAAAATGTTATCTTGGGTCGGGTTGGGGTGTCCCTGGGTGCTGCAGGGCAGGAGGAGGATTAGCCCCGAGCTGTGTTTGCTCGGTAACCCCCGTTAATGGTGGGAGATAAGGATTGTGTGATAATTGCTGGGAGCAGGGAAGGAGGAAAATATTCCCGGTTACAGCTCCAGCCTTGGGGGGAACTCCCCATTCCCTAAAAAGCCTTGGGGGAAAACTCCCCATTCCCTAAAAAGCATTGGGGGAAAACTCCCTGTTCCCTAAAAACACTGGGGGGAAACTGCCTGTTCCCTAAAAAGCATTGGGGGGAAAGCTCCCCGTTCCTTAAAAAGCATTGGGGGAAAACTCTCAATTCCCTAAAATGCACTGGGGGGAAACTGCCTGTTCCCTAAAAAGCATTGGGGGGAAAGCTCCCCGTTTCCTAAAAAGCCTTGGGGGAAAACTCCCCTTTCCCTAAAAAGTGTTGGGGAAAATCTCCCCTTTCCCTAAAAAGCGTTGGGGGAAAGTTCCCCGTTCCCTAAAAAGCATTAAAAAGTTGGCGGAAAATCATCACTGAGCTTTTTTCTGGCACGACTCCTTCCAGAGGCAGCCGGGACTTTTCCCAGAGAGGATTTTTGGGAGTTTTGTGCCCACCCTTGGGTTGCAGTTTGTGCAGTGGTGGCGTCACCAAAAGGCGACATCTCCACTGGGACTGTCCTGGTGACTCTGAGTGTTGTGGGGGGAATCAGGTGTTTCAAAGCCAGAGCTCGTGTTAGAAATGTCACTTAAAACCTGAGCTCTGTGCGGTTTAAAGTTGTTATTTTCTCTTATAAAGGGTCCTTAGAGGCTTTTACTCCTTGGTGTCAATAATTTGCTTTTCCCTTTCCTGGGAATTCAGTTCCACAGCTCCTTGGAAAAGCCAAGTGTTGCCTTCCAGCCTCCCAAAGAAGGTGGATGCTGTAAACGAGGACACAGAAATTCAGGTAAAAGAGGAATAAACAAAAACATAGAAATTATTTTCCTCGCTTTTGCAAAACTCTTTTCCCCTCTCTGCCACCTCTGTCTTCTCCATCTCTGTCCTTTCCTGTCCTGGAGCAGTTGGTTGTGAGTGGGGTTCAGCTTTCCATTGACAAATTAAACTTTTCTTTTAGAACTAAAAAACTTCCAGTTTAAACAAAAAAACACTGGGAAAACAGCTGGGTAAAAATGATACATTTTGTTTCAAGTGAAAATTAGTGCTAAAACCCAAAGACCTTTTAGCAGTGTGAGCACCCTGGAGGTGGGGTCCCCTCCTGGGGGCTCCCGGAGCTTCTCCCTCTCCCCCACAGCGATGGGATAACCTGAACCTCCGAGGGCAAACATCAAAGCCAGGGGGACTCCTGGTGCTCCCAAGGGAGCTCAGTTTGGGATTTCAGGATTTCGGGCAGCGAAATCATCCCTGTGAATCTCCAGCTGGAAGCAGAGAGGTTCTGTGGCCCTTTGGAGATGGGAGCAGGGATCAGACACGTGGAGAGAGGAGAGGAGGAGGGACCCAACGCTGCTTTTGATCCCTCTCGGTGTTCCCCCGGAGCCCCCATGTGCCCAGCACCTGAGAAAGGCTATTTATAAACCTGCAGGAAGATCAGGGAGCCCATAAATCTTCTGGGCTTCCTTTTCTCTCCGGAGCAGGAGGAAAATTAAAACCACGCGCTGGATTTCCCAGGGCTGCTCCATCCTCCTGCCCGAGCCTGGAGGTGCCCACAGGGGCTGATTGTCCTGACCTGGGGATGCTCAACAAGTCAGGAGGTGAAATCCACACAAGGGACAAGGGGGAAGAAGTTTTCCTGACATTTTGGGGTGGTTTCATGCAAAAACCCTAAAGTTCCTGGGCTGTGAATTTTGCTGCTGCTGAATCTCTGTCCCCATGGCTCCTTTGAGGAGCAGATTCCCTCACCCCGCTGCCAAAAGCCATTTTATTGGAAAGAGGAAAGCTGATCACCTTTAATAGGAAGCCAAACCCTCCATTTTACTGGAAAAGATCCACAGAGTTTCCTACAGGCTCCTGGAAGCTGCTGTGGAGATTCTCTGATGGCTTTTTAGGGGCTGAGCTGCTGCTGCAGCCTGGCATCTCCACACTCAGGATAAATTCAGCTGCTGGACACCGAATTCCTGGAGGAAAGGTGGATGCCATCAGGCTCAGCCAAGCACTGGAGTGATGATGCCTTTTTTGGGATCAGTGGATCAAAGGTCACCAAATGCCCCCATGGGTGACTTCCTGTGGGGGCCAGGAGCTCATCCCGACACCAAAACTCCTCGTGGGGGTGTTGGGGCAGCGATGGGGGAATGGGAGGGGAGGCTGCTCCCTGTCCCTGCTCCCACGGTGACCCAAAAGGCCACAGGAGGAGCAGGAGCAGATGGGAAACAGAAGCTCCCGGTGCCCACAGGAAATGACGCCGGGGAAGATGCATTGTCCCCAAAAGTCCTTAACGGGACATGGAGCTGAGGGACTGGGGGCAGCAGCTGCTAAAAACACCGGGAGGGACAAAACCCGGCTCCTCCTGGCCCTGCAGAAACTGGGCATTTGCTGCACTGATTGCATGGCCACGAAAAAATCTGTCCCCACTTTTGTTGGTAGTTTTTTCCCCACTCTTCCATCCTTTCCACTGGTGTCGTTCACCTCTGAGTCCTGGACCTAAAATGAACAATGTGGGGATCCCCTCTGCCAAAAAAAACCACTGAGAAATTATTCTTGGTGTAATTTTTAAGGTGGGGAAACTGAGGCACGGAGCAAGGGTGGATTCTGCCTTCCCCTTCGTACCCTGGGAATGAGACACGGAATTTGATGGAAGTTTTCACACAATCCTGGCCAAAATCAAAGCTGCTGCCCGTGGACTCATGGGATGCTCTCCACATGGAGCAGGGCTGCCCCACTCACTTTGCATCCACTGAAGGGAAAATAAATCAAACAAACCGAGTCAAAAACTCCCTCCTCAAAGTTCTCACGGCCGGCAGTGACCGGAGCCTCCCTGTGGTGCTTTCCTTGGAAAAACTTGGGATTATTTATCCATGTAGGATAATTGGGGGAAAATGGGCTCATTTCAAAGCCATGAGGAGAGAGAAGCAACAGAGAAAGGAATTCAAGGTGGTGAGAGGAAAGTGCTTGGCTGCACATCTGGGATCAAACCTGTGAAAATCAGGGAGAATCTGAGAAAACCACGGTTTTGGGATGGAGCTGGGCATAAAATTGGGGAAAGCAGCAAAAGACAGAATGGAAAAAAAAGGCAAAATCTCCTCCAGCACCATCCAAGTGTTTCCCAAACCCCCGGCCTGGGTTGTGCACAGCCGTAATTCAGGACATTGGGATTGGGAGCGCTGGGAAAAGCGGCGTCTGAAGTTTCCACAAAGGTCCCTCAGCACCTGTGGAATATTTTCTCTCGCTGCCTGCCCCTAATTGCATCCATCTGGGATGGAGGATCTCTTTCAACGCCGCCGTGCGTGGGCAGAAACTGTTGGGTTTTGCCCCATTTTTCCTCTGAGATCCCAGATAAACACGGCCCCACCCCCGGAGAGGCTCTGGGGTGCTGGGATAAGGCAAACACACGGGGTTGTGCTTTCAGGGCAGCTTTAAGAATGAAGCTCTGATTAAACATGATTTTCAGTCTCTTTTTGCCATGTTCTTGGGAAAGAGAGGGTGATGATGAAGGAAAAAAGAGGGAAAATCCCTCTTTCTTTTTTTCCCAGGAGCCTCACTGGGAATACAGGCGCTGTGTGCCTCAGTTTCCCTGTTTACCTTCGGAACGTGCTAAAACTTCCTGCCCAGATGAGCTGGCAGGAGAATTTCTGAGAACAAAATTCCAATGTTTAAAGTAACATTTCCATGTGCCACCCCCACGTGTGATGTCCGAGCAGCTGGAATGTAAAGAAAAAGGGAACATGCCCCCACTCCACATGGAAAACTCCTCCAGGAGGAGGGACCAGGGAGTTTGGAGCTGGTTGGAGTTCAGCATCCCCCAGGGATCAGCCTGAGGCTGCAGCAGGGGCTGGGATTGTCATCACGTTATTAAACAGTTCTATAAAACATCCAAGTTTTCTTCTGGTGGGAAAAAGCTGCAGGAGGGAGGATGGGGGAGCTGGGGCGGATTTTTTTTCCCCTGATTGCAGTTTTCTTCGTCTGGATATCAAGCCCTGATGCTCCAAAACATCCCAGTGACTCCAAAGGATTCTGGACACCAATTTGAAAAAAATCCTTTCACTTTTTGGCACCATCCAATAAAATTCTGGAGAGATTTCTCTCCCCATCATCTTCCAACCAATTCCTAGAGAAAGGGGAGAGGAGATAATTAAGTGAAACCTCATTAAGTGTTTCGAGAATCCTTCTCTCCTAGCTTTTCCTGTGATCCCTGAACTTGCAGCAATCTTTACCTGAGCTCATCCCACCTGACACAGCTGGACAAGTGGGAAAGAGCCAAATGTGAGGTGCCCAGGGATGGAGAAGGGTCAGGAGCAAGGATTTAGACCCAGTCCTATCGCCCTGGGCGACATCTCTGCTTCTCCTGACAAAAGGGTTGGGGTGAGTCATTTATTGTCAAGCAGCAGCACCTGAAATCACAGAATCATGGAATTACTTTGGTTGGAAAAGAGCTCTGAGGTCATCGAGTCCAACCGTAAATCACAGTGGGACTCACTGAGGCCTTGTAGGATGGTGTGGCTCTGACCCCTTTTGATCCCAGAGCCATGAAACCCCTCCTCAGCTGGATCGGAAGAGGCTTTTCATGGAATCATGGAATTCCCGAATGGTTTGGGATGCAAGGGACCTTAAAGCTCACCCAGTCCCATCCCCTGCCATGGGCAGGGACACCTTCCCCTATCCCAGGCTGCTCCAAGCCCCATCCAACCTGTCCTTTTCTCCTCCCTGCTCCCACCTTCCCAAGTGAACTTTGTGTAGGGAGTGGGAAGCGGAATCCAGGGAGGTGGAAAAGGGTGGTGGAGGAGGAAGAGGAGGGAGGTTCATGCCCAGCAGCTCACTGAGGGTTTTGCTGTTGCTGGTTTTATTTTTACTCCCTTTATGTTCCAATTTTGAAATTCCACTTAATTAAAAAAAAAAAAAAGAAAGTCGAAGCCCTGCCTGGAATTTCTTTCGCTGCCCGTTCTCAGCCTGTGAATTTCCCAACGCCTCGGCAGGAGCTGCCTGGACTCTGCGGGCCCAGAGCCAGCTCTGGTTTCTATTACAGTGATTGATGCCAGGGACTACGCTCAGATCCCAGGCCTTCCACGCTGCTCAGGGATTTGGGGAATTTTGGTACCAGCTCTGGTGAACCCCCTCATTCCTGCGGGGCAGCTGGGGTCATGTTTCCAGCAGGAGTTTGGAAATCGGCTCTCCAGGAGGATGGGAGCAGGGCAGAGCAGGGCAGAGCATTTCTCCATGTTCACGTCCCAGTTTTCCCTGCCCTTTGCCGAGCATTTCTCCATGCTCACATCCCGGGTTCTTCGGTGGGAAACCACTGCTGGGATATGGGGAGGGCTGGGGGTAAGAGGTTTGTGATGGCGAAGGCAAAGCAAAGAGGATCAGAGCATTTTCCTTCTTCCCTGTGTGCCAGTAAAGTCTTGGAGACATCCAGGAAGGCACCACCAGGACCAGCATCTTCCTTACCCCCAGCGATTCCCAGCTAACTTCAAGGCCTTCGCAGGAAAAGCATCACTAAATACAACTTCACTTTATTCCTTATACTTTTATTTGCTTCATTCGTTCCCATTTCTAAGGCCACAGCTGGCTGCTTCCAAATCCTTGGTGATGGGAGATTTCAGGAGGAATCAGGAAAACTGGGATGAAAGGAATCCAAGCCAAATCTCCCCTGGGAAGGCTTCCATCACCCCCACAGTTATTGTGCTCAGAGTTTTCCCAATGCTTGATTCATTGGATTGGCCCCAGGGGGAAATGCCCAGACTCCCCAAACTCCTTCTCCAACACATGTTCCAACAACAGCACATTAAAAAGGAAGTTTCCTCTTCCAGGTAGCTCCAGCTGTCAGCGATCCAGAGGTGAAATTTATCCTTTGCTCTTGTCCCTATAAATCCTTTCCTGGGCTCGGGGCCAAGGCAGCTGCTGCTGAGGGGCCGAGGGATGATCAAGGAGTTCACTCCTGCTGGCCTCATCCCAGTCAGCCTGGACCTGTGGGAAAAACCCCCAAATGCCTTAAAATCCCGTGGGATTGCCCTGTTTGCAGCTCCTAGAAACAGGATTTCTCCTTGTCCAGATAAACAAGGTGGCCGTGGAAGTGCGTGGATTATTTGGGATGTGTTGATGGCCTCGCCCTGCTCCAGCAAGGCCTGGTCAGGTTGGTTGGGTCTTCTCTCTCCACCCAGACAGATGGATCCATCCATCCCATTTCTCTCAGGCGTCTCCAAAGCGTTGGATGGACACCAAATTACCTGGGATATGTCGGTGGCACAGCCCTGCACCACAAAACCTCATCAGGTTGGCTGGATCACCGCTCTCTTCCCAGGGAGATCCATCCATCCATCCATCCATCCATCTGTCCATCTGTCCTTCTGTCCATCCATCCTTCCATCCATCCTTCCATCCATCCATCTGTCCATCTGTCCTTCTGTCCTTCCATCCATCCATCCATCCATCCATCCATCCATCCATCCATCCATCCATCCATCCATCCATCATCCATCCATCCATCCATACCTCCATCCATCCATCCCGCTGGGTGCCTCCAAAGCCCTTGTGCCACACTGCCAAAGCTCCTTGGGTTACAGACTCCAGTACCGGGAGCCTTTGGGAGAAAAAGATCCTGAAATTTTTTGGAGAGCTGATCAAAACATGATTTTATTTCACTTGTTTTCTCTCTGCCCCCAGAAAAATCAATATTTTCAGGTCAAAGTCAAACTCTCCCCCTTTACTTCCACACAGTTTGTATTTCTGTGCTGATTCCTTCCCCTCTTTTGTGATGCCAATTCCAGAATTTCCATGGAAAGCAGCTTATCAGGAATCCCATTCTTCACCTGGAAGATTGTCCAGTTGAGGGGTTATTGCCTTTTCCAGGAAGGATTTTTTTCAGGCTTTCCTGTCAAGTGGCAGCTCAAGTGGCCCAGGAGCTGCCAGAGCCATGGCATTCCAGGGCACACATCCCACAACTCCCAGTATCCGTCTGGGAAAAGGAGAACAAGCTGGAGCTGCCTTGGCCTGCTCAGCCCTGCTGGAGGTCACGGTCCCTGACGTTCCTCCTCATTCCTGGAAAGCACATGGATATTGTCTTCCCCATCCTGGCTTCCAAGCCAGGCTTTGGCTCCCCAGCCCACCCCACACGGTGCTTCTGGAACGCACGGAAGTGTGCAGAGCCTGAGCGACCAGCGGGATCCCAGCTTTGTCCCTCTGGTGATGGGGTCGAAGAGCCGGCATTCCCTCCTCGGAACCACATTCCTGAACAACCCCACACCCCCCTGTGCTTCCCGCTGCCTTCGGCGAGACCTCTTGTCTGCTTCCCGCCGTGTCCTTCCCGAGGAGAGGGAAAGTGCTGGGAAAGTTCTTTCCCAGGGCACCCAGCTGGCTGCGGCCCTGGAACAATGCTTGGAAGGGAGGATGGGGAAAAAATGGCCCAGGATGACGGCGTACGGACTCATCCAAGCGGCAGCAGTGCATAGTTTGTGGTGGAAGTGTCCTGGAGTTATTTCCTACGGAAATCTGGATTGGGTTAGGCAGCCCCGCTCGCAGGCTGGGATCTTCCCAGTGAGAGTCCCTGTGCTGGACTCCCATTCACTGGTCACCAGCTTTCCTACTCCAGGCTTTGCTTTTCCCAAGGAGATCCATAGGTCTCCTCCCTGGCTGGTTTTCCGAGGGATGTTCCCAGAAGCTCATCTCCTGGAGGCTGAGATTCCATCCCCAGGAAGACACCTAGGGACTCCTCATCTGGACACCCAGGGCTGGAGTCCCCCAAGATCCATCCCATCCCAGTGTTGGGGCTTCGGGATCGAGTCAGAGACCATGCCAGTGATTTTGGTGGCTACACGTGGGTGAGATGGAGCTCCTGGACAGGGTTTGTCCCGCAAAAACCAGGACATGCCTGGGTTGGACCCGTCCATGTCACCAGAGCATGACAAGGAAAGCAAACGGGAGCTGAGTTGTCTCCAGTGGCTCCCAGTGTTCTGTGGGAAAAACAGGCAAGGCAAAACTCAGCTTGTGTTTGTCAGCACTTCTGATCTCTCTTAGGCTGTGAATTATCCCAATTTGGTGCTTTTGGAACAAATCCACCCTTGCAGAAAACCTTCATCATCCGCAAGGAAAGACCACGGAACACCACAATTCCTTCCTGTTGCATTTTCACCTTGCCAAGCCCACCTCCCTTTCCACAGCTCCATCAGCTCCTGCTCCTGACACCAGGCTTGGAATTTTGGGACCCCACTGGCTGGCTTTAAGCAGCCCAGCTCTTCCCAGGCCACGTCACCGCTGCTCTCCCCAAAGCCGACCCTTCCGGAGCATCTGGAAGCCGAGCGCACAGAAGTCGGGCAGGGAAAACCACACGGCATTTTTATCCCCCGGCAGAACCTCCTGTGTTTATTTCTGGAGTCGCAGCAACCCCAAACGAGGAACGCTGGGGCTGAGAAGGAATGTCTGAGAAAATTGTCATCAGGGCTGGAAGGCTGGGTGGGGTGTGCTCTCCAGAGGGAGGGATGTGGGTCCTCCCAAAACGCAGGGCTGGAGGACAATCACCTGCTCTGTGCTGGTGTCCCTCCAGTGCCACCTCATTTAGTCATGGCCGAGGCAAGATTTGGGGCTAAATCCCTCAAATTCTTCTTGTTCCCAAATCCCTGAGCTAATCCAGTCCTTATCTCCAAGGGATCATCTCCATCTCCACACTGGGGAGGGATGCCCCACTTGCAGATCCCTGCAAACCCTGGGCGAGCACAAACCAGCCCCCAAATGATTCCTCTCAGCTTTTCTTGTGTGGTTAAACAAGTCTGAATCAGAACCCAAACTGTTTAATGAACCAATTTCACTAAAATGTGCCACTTCTGGAAGCAGCCTATGCTCCAGTTTTCCCCTTCTCCCACAGCCCCAAAGCTCACGGAGGGGGAATCCAGCGCTGCAGCTGCCGAGATTTCTAAATCCACACATCAAACCTGGATTTGTTCTGTTTCTGTTTATCATTTCCATAAGCCATCCAAGCAGGAATTGCACATTCCTCATTGCTAATTTTATCGGAGAAGGGCTGACATCAGGAATGCTCCTACGGAAAGAGCATCATGTTTTCCTGCCAGTGCTGTGCATACACCGAGTGGCTCTTCCTGAGAGGAACTGCAAATGGATTTTTGTTGAGTTGTTGGGTTTGTTTGGAGTTTTTCCCTCCTTGCTGGTGGCTGACCAAGCAGCTGGCACAGCCCCACCGCCGATGATTCACCATGATCAGGCAAAGGCGGATCCAGCTCTTCCCAGCCTGTCTGGTTGTGACGGGCATTTTGGGTTCAGGCCGGGAGGTTCTGGGGATGGGCACCAGCTTTGGGTTGGGTTGGTGCAGCACGAGGTGGTTGGGAAGGGAAACACGCAAAATCCTGTTTTGCTACTGCTACAAGGTGGTAATCCTGGGATTAGGGAGGGGTCATGGAATCAGGGCTGGAAGGGACCTTAAAGCTCGGCTCATTCCAGTGGGACACCTCCCACTATCCCAGGGTTCTCCAAGTCCCGTCCAGCCCGGCCTTGGGAACTTCCAGGGATCCAGGAGCAACCACAGCTTCTCTGGGCACCCTGTGCCAGGGCCTCCCCACCCTCACAGCCAGGAATTTCTTCCCAATATCACATCCTCTGGCAGTGGAAGCCATTCCCTGTGTCCTGTCCTTCCATCCCTTGTCCCCAGTCCCTCTCCAGCTCTCCTGGAGCCCCTTTAGGCCCTGGAAGGGGCTCTGAGCTCTCCCTGGAGCTTTCTCTTCTCCTCTCCAGGTGAACACCCCCAGCTCTCCCAGCCGGGCTCCAGAGCAGAGGGGCTCCAGCCCTGGAGCAGCTCCGTGGCCTCCTCTGGACTCGCTCCAGCAGCTCCACTTCTGATGTTGGACTCCCAAGCTGGACACAGCACTCCAGGATGGATTTGCCATTGGCACTGAGGTACATTTCCAGCTCAAAATAAGGTTCAGACGCAGAAACTCTCCCAAAACTTGTGTGAAAATCCCAGGTTTGCTGTCAGCACCCCAGCCTTGCCATCCAGACGGGATCCCTGCAAGGAGCTGCCGTGTTCTGCTGCAAGGAATGATTTCTTTGGGCTACACAACACATTTGGGGGGTGAGGAGCAAAAACGAGCCCCAGGCTCCACGTAAGGCACAGTATTCCTGAGCAAACCCTTCCGGAGGGTAACGAACCTCACCAATTAACACCTTCCTCATTGCCACTCTACTTGTTCACTGTTCAGTTTTTGCCTCTCAGTCCTCCAAGGCCAAATTCCCCTTCCCCATGGAGGAAGGGAGCCTGTGAGTTGGATAAATCCTTTCTGACACACAGGGAGAGAAATGGAGCTCCCAGACCCTCATTCCAATAATTTTCCTCACTCTCTCCTGAACTGCTGCCAATTTTGCAGCTCCTCCACTTGGGCTGTAAATATTGGTGCTTTTGGAGCCCAAAAGCTGTCACAGCTCTGGGATGCTGCTGCTGCTTCTGGTTCACATTCCCTGCTTTTTCACCCCAAAAATCAGACTTATATCAACAGAGCCGTGAGACCAAGCATCATTTTTTGGTTATTATCCCTGTTTTACTGAGGAGATAAGGATGTATGGCCATTAAAGCCCTGGAAGTGTCCAAGGCCAGGTTGGATGGGGCTTGGAGCACCCTGGGATAGTGGAAGGTGTCCCTGCCCATGGCAGGGGGTGCAATGGACTTGAAGGTCCCTCCCAACCCAAACTCTCAAGGATCCGTGACAGATCTTCCTAAAACCTGGCAAATCCCAGGGCAGCACCAAACAGAACCTCACAGAATCTCACCCTACCCTTTGGAAAGACACCTGTGGGTGCTGGGGGTCCCAGGGGACCTCGGGAAGCAGCTGGCATCCCACAGAAACCACATCAGACTGGACACCGTGGGATCCAAACCCTTGGGCACGTCCCAGACCAGAGTTTGGCACTGCCTTTAAATAGGTCAGCAGTGACAGAGATTTCCCAATCCAACTGGGAAAGGGGCTGGATTGGTTTAGATTCACACCGGAGGGCATAAATCCATTGCTTCACACCAGCAAAGGGGTTTTCCCCTGCGTCACCCAAGGATGATGACAAAATCATTCCCTTTGATCCCTTTTCCTGTGTTGATCCCACCCAGCCCAAAGCTCCTTGGATCCTCAAATCCTCCTGCAGCTCTGCGAGTGCCACTCGCTCGCTTTTATTCGTTTATTTGGCACTTCATCCCCTCTTTCTCCTCTTTCCCTCGCTGGCAGGAAGCCCCTGCCTTCTATTTTTATCGTCGGGAATTGGCTCTGCCTTGAAAGTGGGACCTCACAGGAGCAACCCCAGGATCCCAAAAAGGGGGAGAGGGAAAAATAAATATCCAAAAAGAGGAGAAAATAAACAGCCATCTCACCCTATGCCAGCAGCTGGGCCAGGGCTGGATCTCATGGAGGAGGGAAAAGCCAAACCAGGGCTGTGCCAGCTTCGTGCTGAGAGTGAGATTCTCCCCACTTGCTATTTTTTGGGGGGATTTCGTGATGAAAACCCAGCATGGTGATGCAGATCCCGGTGATTTGTGGGGAGTTCTCCTCCAGCGAGGACTTTCCACTTGGCCAGACTGGAGGGTGCCGAGGGAAGAGGAGCCGGCAGGGAATTGGGAACAGATGCTGCAGAACACCTTCAGGCCCAAAAGGGTCACCTCATCCCAGGGTTTGGGGCACAGGATGGGGACACGGTGCCTCCAGGTGCCTTCACTGTCCCCAAGGTGCAGCCACTGTCACCAGCCCCATTTCCAGTGCCCCTGAGCCCCGACCCCAAAAGAGCAGGATGGATCCAGCTGGATGAGGCTCTGCAGAGTTTTGCACATCATTAAGGTCCAAAATGACCCAGGTTAATTTTTAATCCTCTGTGCTGATGTCTCAGCTGTTCCCCATGTTCCTAGGAAAGCATTTGGGAAGTGTTTGGGAACACAGAACCACTTGCAAGGGCTGCTCACAGGAAGCAAATGCCCCGAGCTGTTCGGGCAGAGCATCCCACCAGGCTTCCCACAGGATCCTGATCCCCATGGGGGAGGTCACAGCTCCCA
Source organism: Pachycephala philippinensis (assembly GCA_013397055.1). NCBI lineage: Eukaryota > Metazoa > Chordata > Aves > Passeriformes > Pachycephala > Pachycephala philippinensis. The sequence goes on from VWZT01002643.1 coordinate 388,502, forward strand.
GGTTTTGGGCATGGTGTCACCAGGGAAACCCCAAATGACATCCCCCAGTGTTCCCCATCCCACTTTCCTGGGAAACATCTGGGATGGAGGTGGGGAAAGGTGGCAGCAATGTGGAAATGGGTTTATCCTGCCATGCTGGGTTGGTCCTGGCTGAGGATTCAGGGGATTGGAAAAATGAAACATCACAGTGGTGGTGGGGCTGGAAGGAGCAGCCAACCCATCCCATCCCATCCCATCCCATCCCATCCCATCCCATCCNATGTTCCTGTGTTTAAGGCAGGCAGGGAAGGTTTGGGATCTGGGATTGTACTTGGGGAAACTGAGGCAAAGGTGGTGAAAGAGGCCAAACTTCCCAAGAGCTCCCCAAGTCACAGCTCCTGAATCCCAAACCACCCCTGGGGGATCCCTGCCAGCCCCTCCTGCCCTTCAGACAGGGAGCAAAGCCTTTTTCTGCTGCCAGATCCCCCCGGAGCAGAGCCCCCAGCACGAGGACAGTGATGCCAGCACCAGCTGGGAATTCTGCAGGAGCAACCAGGACACAGGGAAGGAGAGAAGCATAAAAACCCCAAAGAAGAACCTCAACGTGGAGATTTTTAGTTTTAATTTTTCTTGGAGCGGATGATCCCCTGCTCCAAAAGAAACCCCTTCTCTGGCAGGGCTGGAGCTCAGCAGACTCTGCTCTCCCCTCCAGCCTTCCCCGCCCGCTCCCGGCTCGCTCCCAGCCCCGGGATTTGGGCTCGGAGCCGCGGGCTCGCCGGAGGTCTGTGGTGGGCACGTTGGTGGTCTGCCCCGAGCCAAGGCCTTGCGTGGCTCCGGCTTCACCTCGAGCTTTCCAGCTGGGAAATGTCATTAACCGGAGCTGAGCATCCGCGGCACCGTTCCTGCTGTGCCTTTTCCACCGTGCTGGAGCTGGAGCAGGAGGATGTGGGATGGAGGGTGCCAGGGATGAGCCCGGGAGGAGGGTGGAGAGCTGGGGATGGCAGGAGGGGTGGAGGAGAAGGGGAATGCAGGAAGGCAGGTGAGGAATGGGCGTGGAGGAGGAGGGAGAGGCTCTCCTGGGTCCATCAAGGGCAAGTGGAGCTCAGGGAATGGGAAACTGGGAAATTTACCCCGTGGAAAGATAGCCCTGTCTTAAGGAGAAATAAGCTCGGTTCAGCATGACCAGGCCGGGAGTGTCCTGTTCCCTTCCCAAAAGGATGCTGCGGGCAGCGGGGGATGCAGGATCTGGGGAGGATCCCCACCTCAGGGATACAGAATTCTGGGGAGCATCCTCACCTCAGGGATGCAGCATCCTGGGGAGCATCCCTACCCAAGGGATACAGAATTTTGGGGAATATTCTCACCCCAGCGATGCAGCACCTTTGGGAGCACCCTCACTCCAGGGATGAAGATTTTGGGGAGCATCCTCCTTTGATGGTTGCAGAATTTTGGGGAACATCCCAGGGACTCTTGGGAACCATCCTCTTGCCAGGGATGCCACGCTTTGGGGAGCATCTTTACCCCAGGGACGCAGAATTTGGGGAGCACCCCTGGGCTCCCCACGAGGCCCTCAGCCCCCTCCGCAGCCTTTTTGGCCCCGTGTCCCGGCGATCCCGAATTCCTGCCCTCCGGAGCAGCCTGGCACAAAGGCTCATTGTGGGAGCGCCTTTCAAGCGAGGCCAGGGACCGGCCGCGCTCCCGGGCGCGGGGAAAGGCCGCTGGAAGAGACGGAAAGTTGCTGTTGGACGAGGTTCAGAGGCCGGGGCTCGGCGGGAGGGAGCCAGGGGAGGAAAGCAAACAGCGGAAAGTGCTGACTCCGAAAGGCATCCCCGGCATCCCAGCCCGGGAGGGGGAACGGGCACCAAAAGTGTCCCAGTGCCTCCCGCCAGCCCTAAATCTCCGTTTTCTTGGTGTAAGGTGCTCGCTGTGCCCGGGAACCACCAGCGGGATGTGTGGAAGGGTGTGCGCGTCCCACACGGAATCGCAGGATGGTTTGGCTTGGAAGGGACCTTAAAGATCACCCAGAAAACATCACTCAGGAAGGAGCTGAGCTCATCACCTGCTGCAGCACCTCATCCTCCTCCTTCCGCCTCTGCATCCCTCTGCTGCTTGCCCTTAAATTCATCCTTCTCCTCTGTCACCGCCTGCCTCCACCTCCCTGCGACCTCAGGGGTTTCCAGAGAGCCCTTCCCTCAGTTCAGCCCTCAGTAATTCCTGCTCCTGTTTCCATCTCAATTTCCCGCAAACACCAGTTTCAATGTCTCATTTCAAGACACCAACCTGGAAAAGTCCCTTTTCCTCACTGGTCTCTCCTCGGAGCAGCAGCTCACCGTGTTTCCAGCTGGTTTCGAGCGTAGAAACCCTCTCCATCCCGCAGGTATCCCTCGGGATACGCTCCCTCCTGCTCCACTGAGCTGCTGGATGCGTGAATCCCTGGATAATTGCATGCTGGAGTCTGGGAAAACCCTTCCGTCCACTCTGGCTCTGTTTAATCCCACATCTGAGCAGCCACACAGCTGCACTCGGGGCTGACACACCGGGAAAATCCTCCTTCAGGTGCAATTCCCAACACGGACAGGATTTTCCTGCTGGAGGCACATCACTCCCAGCAAACCCCTTCCTCTCAGCTCAATTCCATCATGAAGCTCATTGATTCCACGATCCTACAAAACAGTTGGACTCAATGATCTCGGAGCAGCCTGAATTCCAACCTGAATAATTCTATTTTGTGATTCCACATTCCCTTTTTCTTCATTACCTGCTTGGTTGCAGGGTGCTGCAAAGGGGATGGATTTTGGGGGTGCAGAGCTGTGGCTGTGATGGTTTTTTCCGTGGGAAAATCTCTGTCCCCAAACTCCACTTCCCCATCCCAAATCATATTCTGCCTGGTGGTGGCACCGAGAGCCTCGGGACGAGGAGGTGTGGGGACAGGGCAGGGGCATCAAGAGGGGCACATTTTCTCCGTGTGCCTCTCCCGGTGCTTCCTCTGGGGGAGCGGGGCGGTTAATGGAGTTGATAATTAACACAGGGCCGTTAATTGGCATCACTTCCCGCCGAGCTCCAGGCGCGTGTGTGTTTTTAGTGGGATTGTTCCATAAGCTGCAATCTCTGGGGAATGCGGGATTGGGCTAAGGGGACCTGCGACATCCTCAGGTTCTGCAAGGAGGGAAAACCCCCGAGAGCTGGGGCACCTTCACCCCTTTGGGGGTTGGCTGCTCCCGCCCTTGGAAGCGGCGCTGGGAAAGGAGCAGAAAGGAGCCGAAAGGAGCTGAAAAGAGCCGCTGGCTGTTTATTTTCCCGGGATAGCCGAGCACGAGCCCCGGCGGCTCCTGCTGCGATGAAAAAGCCGCGGCAGGATCAAGGGCCCGCGGCCGCTCCAGTGGCGAAGGAAAAGGCGAGTCCCGCTCCCGCTTGGAGCTCTGCAGCTCCAGGGAAAGGATGGAGGGAAAGTGTCCCAGTGCCTCCCAGCTGCCCTAAATCTCCGTTTTCTTGGTGTAAGGTGCTCACTGTGCCCGGGAACCATCAGCGGGATGTGCGGAAGGGTGTGCGCATCCCACGGGAATCACAGGATGGTTTGGCTTGGCGCTGTCCCCTGGGCCGTCCCCGATTCGGGGCCCCCCAGCCTCTCCCTCCATCGAGCTCAGGGATCAGCTGAGCCTCGGGAACGCAGCGATGTCCCGGGACGTCGCTCTGGATTCTGTGAGGACCACCAGCCTTCTCCACCCTCATCCTTCAGCATCCCGGGATGTTGTTCCCTGCGTGGCTACGAGTTGCTGTAAATGGAGAGAATTCCTTATCCTGGATCCACCCGTGATTTGTCCACTCTTCCTGGTATCCAACAAATCCCCGCGTCACATTCCTGGACGCTGGGTCTGATCCCCTTCGTGCTGACTCAGTCAATCCTGCGTCACTGGTGCTGGCCCTTGGGAATTTCCCATCACGAAAACTCTTACGGAAAAGCATCAGCTCCGGGTCCGTGAACCTCTCCCAGACGCTGGATTCATTAATCACCACTTCCAGAGCCTCAGGCTCCAAGCGAGCCCCATCCACTTGGGCACAGCAGAGTTTGCCTCCTGGCTTGGTGAGGACAAGGACACACCAGAGCCAGCATAAAATTCCCTGGAAAAAACATCCTAACTCCTGTGCAGGCTCGGGAGTTGGACTTGTTGTGAGTCCTTCCAACTCAGGATATTCCATAATGGATTCAAAGGTGTATTTTTCCAGGATCTGAAGCACAATGGTGAAGGATTTGGAGAGCCCAGAGGTGGATTTCTCCTCCCGATGGGCCACAGCCCCAGGTCTCCAGGAGGAAAGAGAATTCCCAGCACATCTTCCAGCTGGTGCCATGGGATCTGGAAAGTCAGCCACACCCATTCCCAAAGATCCTGTCGAGGAAAACGCTACTCTCAAAGTTCATTTGGGCTGGTGAACCACAGATATCCCGTGCTCCCAGTGAGGACTTGGGGTGAAAGAGGATTTGGAAAGCCTGGAATGTGGATCCACGATCCCAAAGTGAGAGGGAGCCATGGAAGCATCACTCCCCCATGAGCTGTGATGTCAGCCAGGCCCTTCTTTCCCCAAAAACCCCAATTTCAATTATGAGAAAAATAGCGAAATTGCTGGAATTTCCACATTTTTGCATTGTTTTCCCACTTCCTGTCCCAAACCTGAAGAGGAAAGGCAAGGAATAATCACTCGGACACCAAGGGTTAGGAATTATTCTTCTTTTAATTTCACATGGTTTAAAATACGATATGAAATAAGGCTACAGTATATAAAAAACTCTCCAGCAAAATGATGTGCCAGCATCAGCAATTAAAACAAAACCAGTCCCCTCCTTCTCTAGGAATTCAATGGAGGAGGGATTTTTATTTTTTTTTGAATCCTTTAAAAAAAACCAAACGGAACCAGACACAACACACGGACACACACACACATCGCTACATCTCTAAGCTACCTCAGCTCAGGTTTTTTTTTTTAAAAAGCACCTGCTTTTTCCTTGTTTTTTTTTTTTTTTTAAATCTCACTTTTAAACTTTTTTTTTCTCCCCGCTTTTAAAAAATATAAATTATATGAAAATACACGTTGGAAAATAGTCGAACAGCACAATATAACAATCTCTTTTTTTTTTACTTCTTCTAAGTTTATCAGCTTAAAAAAAATGTGTAAAACCAAAATAAAACAAAAAAAGACTTCCTTTTTTTTTTTGTTCTTTTTTTTTTGTTTTTTTACTGAGGCAGTTAATTCCTGGAGATATTCCATTATAACATATATGTATACATAGATTTATCCTTTATTTAAACCTCTTTGGAATGTAGACAACAGCTCCTGGGTGTTACATAGACCCTACCAGGGAGCAGAGCATACCAAGGCATCCCAGTTTTCCAATGTCCACGAGGAACCAGCAATTAAATCCTAAAACCTCAGAGAAAACCCCTCCAAAAAAAGCAAAACTCAGAAGGTGGAGATGTTTCCTTCAGCATCTGGATTTATTGGTGCTTTGTGGGACTGTTTTTTGGAGGAGGTGTTGGTTTGGGAAGACAGGAGAAAGTGAAATCTTACAGTATTCTTTATTTTTTGCCCTGTTTGGTTATTTCTCCCTCTGAACGGTCACACCTGGATCGGGATGGTGGGAATAACACGGATCTCCACTTGGACACACCCCAGAGTCCAAGGATTATGGTGATCCCACACATGGAGATGGAGAGGGACAGGCAGCAGGAAAGTGCTTGTGGTTATCATTATTGGCATGGTTTTTATCATTATTGGGGATTTTTCCTTTATTTTTCAGATCCCAAATATGAACTGTCAAGGCCCCCAAAGCTGTTTGCAAGTAGGGCTCAGGCTCTGCCAGAGGGGCCAAGGGGACACCAACCCACACGGAAACAGCAGGAAATGAGCAGGACACAGAAAATATCCCAAAAACTCACCCAAAGCACCCGAGAATTCCAAACCAAGATGAAATGACCCTGTTTCCAACAGGATCTGTGAGGGGGAAATTCGCTCCTGCGTGGAAAAAGCAACACAGGAGAGAGTCCCAGCCCTGGCAGATCATCATCCCTCTCAAATCCATCCTTCTGGGCCAGCAGGTGGGAATTCACCAAATGTTCGTGGACTCGAAGGAGCTCAGAGGGTTTGGGTTGAGCTCGTCTGGCTCAGCACAGCCCTCGCCAAAGGCCAGCGATGAAAAGCAGAAGGAAAAAAGCAAAAGAAAGCAAAAGAAACAAAGAGAAATCCGCAAATTTCCAGTGTATAAACAGCACCCATCTCTGGGATGGCCTCGAGAACGGGAACAAAAGCAAAGGAAGATAGGAAATGATGGCGCTGATGAGTCTGGGACTGTTCAAAGGCTGCGAGCTGGGAGGGCAAAGGGCCGGGAGAAACAGTGGAGAAACCCCAGCCAGGGGCTACTTCCAAACATCCAGAGTCGTTTCCCATGGGTCACCCTTCCTAACCTTCAACCACCTCCCCAAAATCACTGGGAACACACAGGCTCAGCTTGGAAACCTGGAATAGGCACAGGGGGTGAGGGGTTTAGCCTGGCAGGGGGAGGGGGTTCTACCCAAACCTGCAATTCCTTCTATTGTAGGGAAATTTCACCCCATTCTTTTTCTTTTTCAGCTGGAGCATCTGAGCAAAGCAGGAGCGATGTCCTGGGACACGGCCCATGGCAGGGGCAGGAGCTGGGATGTCTGGGAGTCCCTTTCTTACGGTGGAAGGGGGATTTAAGTGACCCCTGATGGGCAAGTTTAGGGCACTTTGCAGCAACCCTGAACATCCCAAAACCCCCTCTGATTGCTGGAAATCCAATCCTTCCTGTTGGGATGCTCTTTACCAGCTCCTCCCTGTGCCCTCTGTGCCCTCACACTTCTCTTGGCTCCCTGTCCAGCTGCCCAGCCTGAGGCTGGATCAGTCCCAGAGCCTCACCTCTGGGGGTCTCATCCATGATATTCCAGTTTTCCTTTCCTCCCTCTAGTTTGGCCAGGCTGCCTCCATCCTCCTCCTGCTCCCTGCCTGCCCGAGGATATGAGCCCCCATTTCACTTCTCAGTGGGCAGCATCCCCTTCCTCCTTTGGGGTTCCCTTCACCTTCCTTTCGTCCCCCCTTCCCTCTTTTCCATCCATCCTGCCCTTCCCTTCGGACAATCCACAGCCCCTGGGTGTAACAGCCTCCCTTCCTGGACTCCTCTCTGCTTCCACCCCCTCCCGGCCTTCCCATTCCCCCTCCAACTCCACCTTTTATAAGGACACAGCAGTTCTGGGGCTGACTTTCCCTGAAATGACCAATTTTAGGATGCAGAGCTGCAGCTCCGGAGGGAAAGGAGAGCCCAGCACCTCTGGGCATCGCTTTGGGATTGGGCTCCCCTCCAGCTCTGCCCCTGTGCAGGGGGGTTGTGCCTGAATATCCCGGCTCTTTTACACAGATTCCTGTCCTGCCACGGGATCCATTGGGATCAGGCAGGAATCCCGCAGCACCTCTGGAAAGGCTCTGACCCCTGACCCCAGTGCTGTCCCACACTGCCTCTGGAATGAGCTCCGTGCCCCAAAGACACAGAGAGAAGGGATTCTGGTCAAGTACAAAATGCTGCCTTTAAATGCAAACACCCAGGGGGGTGAAAGACTCCCTTGGGTGGCCAGATCTGCGGGGATCTGGCTTTGGGATTGTATCAGGATATGGGAACGCACCCCTGATCCTCCAGCTCCCACCAAGCGCACCCCGAGGGAGCTGGGACATCATCCTCAGCCTGCCCAGAGCATCCCGGGGAGCACTGGGAACAGCAGGAGGGACCCCTCCAGAGAAATCCAGCTGCAGGAAAGGCTTGGGGGCCAGAGGGAGCAGCTCCCCCGGGATTGATCCCACAGCCAGGATTGATCCCACAGCCAGGATTGATCCCACAGCCAGGATTGATCCCACAGCCAGGATTGATCCCACGGCCAGGATTGATCCCACGGCCATCCCTGGTGACACCGGCCGTGCTCCGTGTCACTCACACCCCGCCAGGATTGGTGGGAGCAGCTGCCCAGGAGCCATAAAGAGCCCATTTGCAGAGACAATTTCCTTTCTGCTGTGCCCACACACGGCCATAAAGACAGAGCTGCGCGAAACAGGAAGGAAAAACCATTTCCCTTTGGGTTTAGAACTTTTTCCTGATTTTTCCCCTCAATTAACTTGCATATTTTCCATTTACCACATCGAAAACATGGGAATTTCTCCCCTTTCCCTCTCCCCAAAAAAAAATTTCTGTAAGCACCAAAGTGTTCCTTGAGCAAAAGAAGTGATTTGGAAAACACAAAAAAAGACATTTTCCATGGAAATTTTGGGAGGTTTTGTGCAGCCAGACATAAAAAAAAAAAAGCAGGGATTTGAACCAGCATTATCAGCACAGCACGTGGGGCTGGAAACAAGAGTGGCACCCCCAGCCAGCATCACCAGGAGCCACTTTGGAGTTCATTTTCCTTCCCATCCCAGTCCCAGCATTCCAATTCTCCAGTGGGGTCTACATAAACTAATTCCTCTTTTTCTCTTTTTCCTCCCTGGGATAAAACTCCCTGCTGGCAGAACAGAAACAAACACACACAATATTGCAATACTGAGACCATCTTAGAGCTTAAGACTATTTAAAAAAAAAAAAAAAAAAACAAAAAACCAAAAAAACAAATACTGGCACAAAATTTAATAAAATAAAACTTTAAAAAAAAAATAAAAAAGAGTCTTGATCCCTCCTAGGAAAAATTCTGTCTCTTGTAGAAAAGAAGACAATGGACAGAAAGGTGATGGAACAAGAACAACAGTTCTTGGCTTTTTCCTATATTGCCCCTCCCCAAAGCAAGAATATTCACTCATTTTGGTTTTCCGAAAGAAAAAATTTAAATTCCTCAAATCCTCGGGAATATTGTCATTCCTGACCTGTCAGTTTGTGTGTGAGCAACCAAAGGGATC
>VWZT01002643.1:404258-420421 GCA_013397055.1 Pachycephala philippinensis
GGGTTGGGGGGCACAGAGGGGTTGGGGGGCACATTTGGGCCCCAGGACACAGCCCTGGGAGCGCTGAGAGCGAGGGCAGGGCAGGGCCTGGGCAGAGAGAGGGCTTCAGGTGGGATAACATCTGCGAGAGGAGGCTGCTCCTGCACTGCCCCCTGAACTCCTGATGGGCAGCGGGACAACGAGGATGGCATCCTTGGAGAGGGACACTCAGGCCATGGGTAACACCAGCTGGGAAGGGGCATTAACTCTTTGAGTGCTGGGGCTGGCTTGGAAGGGATCAGCACCCCCAAGCAGGCCCAGAGGGGAGGACAGGCAGCAGCGCCCACACAAACCCAGCCTTGCAGCTGCAGGGTCAGGGCTTGGTGTGCACTCACCTCGCCTCTCCCATCCCTCTCCGGTGCCCTCCCCTCCAGAACACGAGGGATGGCCCTGCTGTGTGCTCAGCGATGTGCAGCAGCGGCTCTGGCCGTGGCAGCACCGACACTGCGGGTGGAAAGCCCCGGGGTGTCAGTCCTGCCCACCACCCAGCAAACAAACCCCTGTTTGTTCACTTGGCTACCAACCCACACAGCTGCTTGAGGGAACCCAAAACCAGCTCAGTGCTGAACCAGCAAGCTCTGAGCCTCCTGTGGCCCTGCAATACCGGGGGAGCAGCAGCACAGGCTGCAAACACCAGCACAGGGCACAAAGATCCAGCTGAGTTCATCCACCCGGTGCCAGGGCTCCTGCAGGATGCTGGTGGCCTTGGGAAGCATTAAAGGCTGCAGGATCCAGCGCCAGGTGATCTGGAGGCAGAGCTGAGCTCGCTTTAGCGCAGCTGGGCTCAGGCGTGGAGGGATCTCTGCCCACTCACACCAAACACGGCTCTGCTGCTGAACTGGGGAGCTCAGACTGAGCTCAGCTGAGCCAGCGTGAGGTTCAGCAGTGAACACACATCCTCAGCCATCCCCTGCCTGGATTTCATGGATGCACTCTGTGTCATGGCAAAGAAAATAAAATCTGGCTTCATGTAGAATCTCAGAATCACAGAAACTCCTGAGCTGGGAGGGACCCACCAGGATCATCCAGTCCAGCTCCTGGCCCTGCACAGAATCCCCAACAATCCCACCCTGAGAGCGGTGTCCAAATGCCCCTGGAGCTCTGGCAGCCTCGGGGCCGTGCCCATTCCCTGGGGAGCCTGGGCAGTGCCAGGGGGAAGAACTTTTCCTGATGTCCTGATGTAACCCTGCCCTGAAACAGCTCCAGCCATTCCCTCAGGTCAAATTCAAGCTGGCCAAGCTTTGAGCAAGCTCCAAACCCAGGTGCCCAGGGCTGGCCCTCCCTGCAGAGATGGAAACTGAAGTTCACCAACTCCTGAGCAATTACATTTCTCCTTCAAAAAAAAAAAGATAAGAAAATTGCATCAACCTCTCTGTGAGCAACCATGGCAACTCGTTAAAATAGGTCAAGATGTGGGGGCAGATAAGGCAGCTCTGAAAGGCCGCTCAGAGCTGGGTGAAGAACACATCAAACGCAAACAGAGCTTCCGCCAAAATGCACCTTCTCACCCCAAAAGGCGCCTCTGGGGCAGATACCATCAGAGACGTGCTGGGGCCACCTCCCTGGGCACCACGGAGGTAACAGAGCCCGAACAAGACTGTCAGGTCCTTAAAGTCAGCACAGAAAGCCCTGGGGATGAGGGATGCGATGTCCCTCTTCACCCTGCTGGGCCACCCCGAGGTGCCTGGTGGGTGCTGGGTGTGTCCTCGGGGGAAATGGAACCCCAAGGTCTCGGTGTTTTGGGCTCCTGGGCCGGCAGAGCCCCGCTCTGCTCCTCGGGAGGCTCCACCTCCTCGGCAGAGCCACAGCAGAGCCCAGACTCTCTCAGAGCTCCCCTGCTCCGGCTGCCAGACAGCACTTCCTCCCCCGAATAAAGCGAGAGTAAAGCACAGCACAGCACAGCAAGGCCTGAGCTCTGCCCGAGTCCCCACTCCGAGCTCCCCTGGCCCAGGCCAGAGCTCCAGCCCTTCTCAGAGGGCAGCCCGAGTGGGGATTTTGCACTGGCACAAACCCAGAGAGTGGAGGGCGCCCGGTTCTCCTCCAGTTTGAAACCCAACACGTTCTACTCGCTCTCCCCAGAACCTGCTCTCACAGAGACCCAGCTCTGGCTCCCCTTGCTCTGAAAACCCAGTGCTGAGGGTCTGGGGGCTTTAAAAGGGCTCAGAGGACATCTCTGGGGTCACTGCCGGCCAGGATCACCTGTGCAGAGCCCATTCCCAATGGCAAGAGCTGGCTCTGCTGGCTTGAGCACTGAATGTTGCTCAGCAGCCTTCGGAGTGGGCAAACAGAGCTCCAGCTCAAGGATTTCCCAGTGATTCCAGATTTTCCTCTCCACATTTAAAGCCTCTTAAGCGAAGCAATGCAAAAATAAATAAAAAAAGCCAGGCGTTCCCGCTTATTGATCCCACCAGAGTGCCTGGGCCAACGGATTCTCTTCCCAGCTACAGGAGAGGTTGGAAGTGAGGTGAGGGAAAATGTTACGCAGAACAAAGCATTTGGAATTGTGCTCTGGCATTGCGTGAACCCAAGTCTCCCCTTCCCGAAGACACTGCTCCAAGGACAGCCTTTGGGGTGCTAATATTCCTTGGAAAAACTCAGGGCCCAGCCGCTGGCTTCAGCTCCTCGCCTCTCTCCGGGGGTGGTTTTTTGCGCTCTTTTCCACGAGCTACATGGAGCAAACGTGGAGGGAAAGATCCAGCTTGGAAAAGAATGCTCCTGGTTTTGCCAGCACTCGGTGCCTCAGTTTCCCCAGCTGTTCAAATGCATCCCGGGCTCCTGGCCAGGCCCTGCGTACCCAAAGCACCTCCAGGGGCCGTAGGGAAAGGCATTGTCAGGAGAAAACAGGAATGAAAATAGGAATGAAAATAGGAATGAAAATAGGAGTGAAAATAGGAATAAAAAGAGCAGCTTGTGCTCAGTGGTCTCTTTTCTCAGGAACATCGATTTCCATGGCCCAGCAGAGAATGAGCCCCTGGGCCATGGTCCCTCCTCTCCCTCCCCAAGCCCCAATCCCTTCAGGAACGCAGAGCACACTCGTGTTTTGGATGGCCTTGGTGCAGTCTCATTCAGCACGCAGGGCTGAGCTCTCTTTCTAACCAGAGCTATAGCAACAAACCACTTCCTTTTTTACACTCCTAAAATTATCTCCCCACCTTTCCTCCCTCGTGCACCTCTCCCCACCCTCACAAGGCTCACTATCAGCCCCGAGATGAGCTGAGCCATGCGTGGGAGGACACTCAGGGACAGTCGCAGCTCAGGATCTGCTCTGAACCTGGGGATGATCTTTATCTGCACAAACTCTTTCCACCGGCTGCTCCCAGCTGGGGCAGGGCAGATCCGAATGTGCAGAGCCAGGGGAGCTGGCAGGATGCTGCCCCGGAGTTTTCCTCAGAGCACAGGGAAAAGCCATGGCACGGAAGGGCTGGAAAGGATTAGCTCAGCTTTAGCTGGAAGCCCCATCCCACCAAGCTTCTCTCCTTGGAGATGCCAGATTGCTGAAGGGCTGTCATAAAGAGTTTCCGTGGCCTATCACCTTCTCATCTCTCCCAGAGCAGGGAATGGAAAAGGTTTGGGATGGCCTTGGCAGCGCCCCATCCCTGCCTCACACCGAGGCACAGAGCACAGCCAGGGCCCCCTCGGGCCAGAGGGGACAGGAGCAGCCCCCGCCACACACAGCAGGGCTGGAGATGTGGCTGCTCCTGCCCCAGGTGGGCACCGCTCACCTGGCAGTGCCACAGGCGCTGGGGGCCCTGCAGCACCTCGTGTGCAGGAACAACACCAGGGTCAGCTCCTGCCAGAGCCAGCCAGGGGCACGGGGGTCAGCCAGGTCCCTCACCCCCCATGAGGTGTGGGATGTGTGGGATGCCCTCACTCGAAGGAGATGCAGCCCTGCTGACCCCAGAGACACCCCAAAACCCTCCCTGCACCAGCCACACCGAGCTGGGGCAGCCCCGAGGCTCTGCCCTGGGCATGGGGAGGTGCTCCCCGAGGAGCTGGGGGGCACAGAGGGGTGTCCCAGGATGGTGCATTCCCTACCTGTGTAGCCGGCCAGGGCAGCAGCAGGAATGACAGGCTTGTCCTTGTTCATGTCGGCCCGGTCCCGCACATAGTCCTTGAAGGTGCCCTTGGGCTTGTGGCTGGGCAGGGTGGCAGGGTAGTCCTCGGAGTCGAAGCTGTCGTAGGAGGGGACGCGCTGCAGGCTCTGGAAGGAGGACTGGCTGCTCCAGGACTGCGTCAGGCGGTCACAGCTGTCGTAGCTCTCGATGCTCTCGAAGGAGTCCTGGCCTCCCAGCTTACCTGGAGGAGGCAGAGCAGGTGAGACGGGCCTGGCCAGCACAGGATTGCTCACCTGGCCAGCACAGGATGTTCCACTGGGCCAGCACAGGGTGCCTCACCTGGCCAGCATTGGATGTTTTCCCAGCACACTGTGCAGGCACAGGGCAACTGATGCTGTCCCTTCACATCCCATCTCCAAAGTAAGCACAGCCCAGGCCTGTGATACTTTTACCTTTGTCATTCAGCGCAGGGCTGAGCCCTGGAAAACTTCAGGCAGAGAGAGACAACTTCCCTGTAATCAGCTCTTCCAGCTTGGAGAAAGAGTGAGAAGGTTCAAATGAGCTGCACGTGCCATGGAAAGCAGCTCTGGCTGTCCCGGGAAGGCAGCTCATCCTCAGCCCTCTGGATCAATGGGTTTAACTGCTCCACATCAAAATCCCAAATCCGGCCTCTCTACCCAAGACTGGTGCCTGGGGCTCACTGGAAACGATCCCTCGTTTCCAAAAGGCAGTGTCAGATACATAATTCACTTTAGACACTCAGAGCTGAGCTCAGGAGCCTAAACATGGGCACTCCAGGACCTCTTTACTCAGAGGGTGGAGAGGCCCTGGCACAGGGTGCCCAGAGAAGCTGTGGCTGCCCCTGGATCCCTGGAAGTGTCCAAGGCCAGGCTGGACAGGGCTTGGAGCAGCCTGGGACAGTGCAAGGTGTCCCTGCCCATGGCAGGGGGTGGAACCAACTTTAAGGTCCCTCCCAAGTCAAACCCTTTTATGATTCTCTGATTTCTATAATTCTCTTGCTGCTGAGGGATATTGGGGTCCCCAATAAATCCCCCATTACCTCTGCCAGCCCTATTCAAACACCACCTGGGCACACCCAGCTCCTTTAATTTTGATGTTGCCTCCCAAACTCTTTTCCTGCCATCTGTTCCAGCCAGCCCCAAATCCCCAAGCAGCAGCAGGTCTGATGGAGGAGGAGAGCCCATGGCTGAGAGCTCCAGCAGCTTTTTCCAGCCCTGCTAAGGTGAGCACAGCTGGCTTGTGTCAAAGGCGCTCTCTGGGGTATTTTTAGTCAGAGGCAGAACATGAGAGGCCAGATCCTCAGCAGTGCTGATTTACACCCCCAGAGCCAGCCCGTGCAGCCTCTGCGCTGACACAGAGCTAAAAAAGGACCCAAAGAACAAACTGAAATTGCTGCCTCTGATCTCCCTATGCTGCCGATTGCTCAACATCTTTCCTGACAAGCTACGAGCGTAACAGGATCATTCAAGTTCACTGATTTCCCAAACCCGGCTAAAAACAGCTGCTGGGATTGTGCAAGAGCTCCTGGAGAAATTTCCATTGGCAGAGCTACCCACAGCCTGGGCCCGGGGAGCAAATCCCAGGGGAAGGGGAACGTGGAAGGGCGCTGGCACACGCCCCCGAGTATTTGTTGTGTTGTAGTTTGACGAGCGCTTGCTGTGAAGACTCAACTGCTGCAGGCCCTGCCCTGACTGCTGGCCTGGAGTCATTGGGAGCTGGGATCCATGGGCTTCATTCTGCTGGGACAGCACTGTTTCAAACTCTTTTTTCTTTGTTCTTTGAGTTTTTTGAGGACATCACACTCCAATCCTTCCCTGAATCCTGCAGAGGGGAACACAGCGCTGCTGTGTGTGTGTACATTAATTGGCATAACCAATTCCCTGAGCAGTCCTGCAGCACAGGCTCGTTCAGAAAAGGAATTAAAATCTGACAGAGATGTGATTGGTGTCAATCCACTGAAAATTCGCCCAAATTGCACCTAGCTGGAACAACCACATCCTGCACTTACTCAGGAGAAGCTTAAATGAGTTTGGCAGCTCCACTTCTCAACCAGACGCACTCACTGACAGGGCAGAGGGAAACAACTCCTGTGGGACCCTAAAATTCCCTCCTAAAGGCCCCACAGAAGGTGACTGTCTGGAAAACCTTCACCCTGAGGTGATGCTGAAGGGCTTGACTTTGTGTCAGACTAACCTTGTAAGACAGTGCAAGGTAAAGAGGGACAGAAATATAAATTACTGGGCTCTGCTTTATATTAAAAATATTATATTATAAAATTACATAAAATTATACTTTCCCTCCACTCTGGGAGGATTTGTGTGCCCCAAAGGCTCTTCCATGCTGAAATGCAGCCCTGGTGTGAGCACAGCCTCTTGCAGAGTGTTCAGGTCTTTGCTAACAGCAGCATCAAGGGCTCTCTCTTCCCTCCCCTGAAACCATGTTTAGGTTTGCCACTGAGAGCAGGCTCGAGGCGTAGTTGCAAAAGCCTTCCTGCACCATTGCATTGTGAGAGTGATGAAATCACCTGCGCTAAAGAAAAGGTCATGAAAAGGGAAAGGCACTGCTGAAACTGAGGCAGAAAAACAACCCCAAAAGGAGAAGTTTACCCCGAATTAAAACCCCGCTGCCCTTCTGGCTCAGGTCAGCTCTCTGTGAAGAAGAGGCAACAACACAAATAATAACTTCCCTGTAATTAGCTCTCCCAGCTTGGAGAACGAGTGAGAAGGTTCAGATGAGCTGCACGTGCCATGGAAAGCAGCTCTGGCTTTCCCAGCAAAGCAGCTCATCCTCAGCTCTCTGCATCAATGGGTTTAACTCCACATCAAACCTGGCTCACAGCAACACGTCACCGTAATGAATTCAGGCCTGGGGACACCTGGGCTCCATTCAGGGGGATGGCAGGAGGGTCACATCTCTTCCCCGTGCCCCAGCTTCCCTACCTGGAATCAGGAGATAATGATCCCCTTGTCAGGGACTTTGAGCTCTATAGATTAAACTTCTGCTTTGAACGGAGACAGAGCCACGTCCCCAGCCTGGCATCACTGATGTGAGCACAAAGCACTCGCCCATGGGGGCCCCACGTGTTCAGAGCAGTAATTGGGGAGGTATTTGGGCTCAGATCCTCCAACGTGTTCAGGTGTTTAAATCCCACCATCTCAAACTGGAACCATGTCCCCAAAACTCTTTGGAGAGGAGCATTCAGGGGGTCCTTCAGTTCTGCTGCTGCCTCAGCCCCTGGCACTGCACCTCCTAACAGAGCTCAGGAATTGGCTACAGCAGAATACTTCAAACAAGCAGCCATCAAAATCCCTGGAGATAACGGATAAAGACTTTGAATCACAGAGTGCAAAACTCTTGCACAGCAATTCCTGATGAGAACTTGTGAAGAATTTGGGGGGCTTTGCCTGGGCTCCTAAAAAATGGGATTTCTACAAGCACCCAGCAGTTTGTCCCCCCTGCTGACATGGAAGCTCATTTCAATTTCACTCAGGTTCGACACCAAAGCACAGCACCAGAATCGCTGCATTTCTGCAGATGTAAATCAGGCAGAGGAGGCGAGGAAGGAAAGACCTTCCCTACGTTTTCCCTGGAGAGAAAGGCAGGGAGGGCTCAAAGCCACTGGGGAATCCAGCACGTGTTGGGAGAGGGCTGTGTTAGCACTGCACAGCTCCCTGGTGGCCTTGGGAACACATTCCCATGGGAGGGAAGGTGAGAACAGCGGGAATCCACGCCCATCCCGGGTTTAAGCCCGGCTTTACCTCGGCTGGCACGGCCCATGCACATGTTGTCGGGCGTCACCACCTCCTGCTTGATGGAGAAGTAGTCGGTCTGCAGCGAGTCCTGCGCCGGCTCCCGCAGCAGCACCGAGGGGTAATCGCTCTCGTACTTGAGGGACAGCAGCTCCTCCGAGCTGATGGGGTGCAGGGTCTGGTAGGACTCGGTGATGAAGCTGGGCTCGGAGAACTCGGAGGGGGGCACGCACTGGGCGTGCTCGATGCCGTAACCTGGGGCACAACGGGAGCGTCAAACCCCACCCCAAAACCAGCCCCAAGGGGCCAGAGCATCCCCCGCGCCCACGCTCACGCTCTGGTTTGGGTAAGGGTTCCAAAAGCGACAGAGATGGGGTCTAAAAAATGCAGCAATTCAGCAAAATTAGACACCCCCAACCACCCTCAGTGTGCATTGCACCAAACTCCTCCCCAGGGAGCTGCCAGAGGGAAAAAGCTGGAAAATCGTGGGGAGAGGAGCCTCAGCAAAGGAGATACAGGGCAAAAATGTTTCATTGCTGATTGGGAAAGGTGAGTCCCTTCCACAGCCACCTCTCCTCAGTGCCAGAGCCTGGAATCTCAACCCACAGAGTCATGGAATCCGAGAAGGGTTTGGGTTGGAAGAGAAATTAAAGCTCATCCCATCCCACCCCTGCCACTGGCAGGGACACCTCCCACTGTCCCAGGCTGCTCCAAGCCCTGTCCAGCCTGGCCTTGGACAATTCCAGGGATCCAGCTGCTCTGGGCACCCTGTGCCAGAGCCTCCCCACCCTCAGAGCAAAGGATTTCTCCCTCACACCTGATCTAAATCTCTCCTCTTCAGGTCAGTTAGGTTTTCTGCTGGTTCATAAAATATCTCGCAGATTTCCAATGCCTTTAAAGAACATCTCCACAGCAATGGCAATGGGAAGTGCGGGAGTGCAGATGGAGACTCACCCCTTCCCTTGCTAGGCTCCTCCCTGGCAATCCAGAATTCAGCCTCCTTCCCCCATTCCTGCCCTTTTTAAACAAGTTTTTTACAATTCCCAATACTCAGGTGTGCCGAGGCCACTTTCAAGTTCTGCTGAGCTACAGCTTCAGACAAACAGTGCTTGAAAAATCAGATTTTGTCACACAAGGCAGCCACCAAAAAGTACAGAAGGCTTCCAAATAAACCCCAAACTCTTGGAAAAACAACCTTGCCCTTTGCATGGTGCAGCCCTATTGTGGTGCTGACAAATCTCGGCTCAGAGGTGCTTCCGGGCATGAGAATGGTGCTAATTGCCACTGCTAATTGAGACTTACTAATGAAGTAGTCTGAGGTGTAGCGGGACTCGGGGTACGTGGTGTTCACTCCGTTTGCTGGGTACGGTTTCACCTCTTCTGCAAAGAAGAAAGGAGGAAATGTGACCCGTCCGAAGGCACACGGAGCCTGAAAGGCTGGCTGTGACACAGAGAGCCCTGAACTTCCCAAAATCTCCTCCCTGGGTTAAACTGGGACATTCTGAGCAGCAGGGATGAATTCAGAGCTGAAATCCCACAGAAACCTGCAGCACGTGGGGTCCTTTGGGAATTCCTGCTGCAGGTACGGCCAAATTTAAACAAAACCAACCCAATCCAACCCGAACAGCAACAACTTTCTCAGTCGGGGCTCCAGGAGGCTCTGAGCTCCCAGCTGCATCATTTCCTGCTCGCCTCAGGCTTTGTCACCTCTCCTCCTGGGGGCTGCTGAGCACAATTCCATGGGTGAGCTCCTGGAAGAACTCCCCACACAGGGACAGTTCTTTTCCTGGAAAAGACCTAATTTTAGACCAGCAGTAGGAGTGGGGAAACATCCCAAATGCAGCTCCTCTAACCCCAAATCCGTGTGAATTCCCAGCCTGTGCAGCACCCGGTGCAGGCAGAACACTCACGTTCAAAACCCTCACGGTCCCTGATCCCACTCCTGACACAGACTCCTGCCTGTATATATGGGCAAAATGCCAAATTTCAGCCTTTCCATGGGCATAACTCACTGGGAAGGAGCCTGGAGCCCATCAAATCATGCATTCCCTGCTTCCCATGGCTTTTTCCAAGTGTTTTGCTCCTCCTGGGCTGCACTGAATCTGCTTTCCCACATAAATAAAAGCCACCCTGCCCCTACCCTGAGCAGTTTTTCCATGAACACCTGACTCATTCCAGCATGGCACTCTGGGCAGGGATACTGGGATGGGAGATTTTCTTCCCTTTAACCACAGCAACGCCCCCGGGCAGCTCTGGGCTGGGTTTGTTTCTGTGAGGCTCCAGAGATAACGCACGTTCGCCTGCGAGGAGCCTAAATTTGGCCCTCTCCCCCGGGGACTGCAGGCTGGAAAATATTCCCTAACAGAAGGAGGGGTTGTGCAAACACAGAGGGCTAATGAGAAATGCTCTGCTCCTCTCCCCACGGTGTCTGCCAAGGGGCAGGGGGTGACCACAGAGCAGGGGAGAGCCTCGGGCCGCGCTCACAGCCAAGCGCAGGGCACTGCTGGCTGCTGGTAACCGAGGAGGTTATTTTGGGAAGAAATTTGGAAAAATAAGCCTGAAAATACCCAAATCCATGCAGGGAAAAGGCGCCCGTGTGCTGTTTTTAAACCCTGAGCAGCCTGTGGTACGTGAGTCATTCAGAGCTCACAGGGGACGGTGTCAGCCCAGGGGACAGCGGGGTCACAGCCTGTCCCAGCACGACCCCGGGCCAGCAGCACAGGTGAGGCCGGACATTTCAGGGTTAACACCCCAGTGATGGTGGTGGGGAAGATGCAGAGACAAGCTGGAGCCTGGAGACACCTGGGTCTCTTCCCACCTCACATCCAGGCACAGAGGGAGACCCCCAGCTCCCCCCGCGTGGGCAGGGACGGGGCAGGGACAGCTCTGTTCTGTCTGTACAGCACCAGCACAGCCCAGCTCTGGCCATGGGCTCCCAGCTCAGCCCCAGGACTCACAGGGAACAGAAACCAGTCCTGGGGGAGGCCGGTTGTTCCTTGGAAGCTCTTTGTTACTCTCCAAATCCCTCGCTGGGAAATGTGTTCAGAGCCCACCAGAGGAGCCAGGGCCCGGCTTGTGCACGAGTGACAAAGTCACCCGTGAAACCAGGCAGGGAACGGAGACTTCTTGGTTCCCAGGGCAACACCAACAGTGTGAAGACACAGAAATTCAGCTTTATTCATGTTCAACCTTTCAGAAGAAGAGTTGCAGCAGGCACAAAGATTTCCAGCTTCTTTATAAAAGCTCCTCCCTGTCCCAGACCTTTTGTGCCATCAGTGCTGCAGTGCCTGAGTACCCATGTCTGTCAGTGCTGTCTGAAATTACAATTCCTGCTCTGCCATCAATTTACAGCATTGAGTCCATCCCCACGTGTGGGGGATCTGCAGGAAGGAGGTGCAAACCCAGCCCTGATGCCTCAGTCAGTACCTGCAGCACATCCCACCCTCTCCAGTGGTGAGGAATACAGCCAGAATTATTCCTGTGCAGCCCAAAAAACCATGGAATTACAGAATCCTAGGGTGGGTTGGGTTGGAAAGGCCCTTGAAGGCCACCTATTCCCAGCCATGGGCAGGGACACCAAGGGAGAAGGGCCGTGGGAAGGTGCAAGCAATGGCTCATTGCAAGGAGAAATTGGGCTGACCACAAGGTTTGGCTTTCTTTGGTTGAACTGTTCAGTGTTGATCCAAGCACTCCACGGAAAATATGCAAAACAAAAGGGACAGACCAGATTTAGAGCCTAAGAGCAAAAAAACAGCCCGGGAAGGGCCGTGTTTACCTTCTGCAAACCACAGGTAGCAGTAAAATTAGTAATGGGCAATTAACATCCATTTGTCAATGGTTTCCTGGAAGGAATAACTGTGCTCCCCCTCCCCTTCCTGCCACCAGGGTCAGTAGGACAGCACAGGGGACATTCCAGGAAAGCAAACAGCTCTGCAGGGAAAGGAGAGGCAAAAAAAGCCCAGGTGTGCTGCAGCTCCTGCTTGTGGCTCAGGCAGAGGTGCTCAGCTCCTCACCTGCTCCTCAGAAACCATCCCAGCATTCCTGGGCATCCGGACATGGAAATCAACACCCAAAATCAACACCAAAAATCAAACTGTGCTTCCCCAGTCACTAAAAGTTAATGCCCTCGGATGCTGTCGTGCAGGGAATGGCACGGGTGGCTTCTCCTCCCAGAAATGATGGGTTTGGGGACACGAAACACCCTTTTTTTGGGACATGGAACAAAGCAAAGCAGCTTCCAATCACCACTGGGAAAGTCGGGTAGGATTTTGGCTGTGTTCCTGTACCCAGTTCCAGTGGAGGAAATAGTAAAATTCACAACAGGAGCTGAACAGGCTGAGGAAAAATGCTTTGGAAAATCCCACCATGGATTCCAGGCAGGCAGAGCGTCCCTGCCCACTGGGGATCCCTGCCAAGCAGCCGGCACAAACACTCTGCCTCTTTGAGGCACTGCCAGGATTTGCCTTGCCCGCTGCCGTCGGGATGCCCCTTTGGAGTCCTGCTGAGAAGCTGGGCTTTGGGAGACGTTTTTCCTGGGATTAAAGCTCAAGGTGAACACCTCCTGGTCTGTGGAAAGCCCCGAAGTCAGGCTGGCCAGGATTCCAGGGATCGTTCCCCCGGGACACTCCAGGACTGACCTTTCTGCAGCATCTCCAGATGTTCCCAAAGGATATCTCCCACAAAGTCAGGCGCCAGCTCCAGGAAGCACTCCTTGCCTAGGGCACAGAGGGCAGCTCCGTTCATGCAGAACTTCTGGAAATCCACTTCCTTCAGGCTGAACTCGTTCACTGCCCACATCACCCAGTCCCGCACGTGTGTCTCCGTCCACTGCTGGGGGTCTGCAGAGGGAGCCGGCAGTGAGCATCCACAGACAGTTTTCCCAGGAAAACAGGGCACAGACAGTGCTCCAGCTGCCCTGCACGGCCTCATCCCATGGAGATTGGCAGCCCACTGGCATCAGGGTGTGAGGAGCACCATGCCCAGTCTGGATCAGCCTTAATGTGGACACATTTCATCCAAGGAATGAGCCTTGGATTTGTTTGTGACTCCTAAAAATTCCATCACGTCTCTGACCCCCCTCTCCCACCCATTTCTCCCGTTTTCTTGGCTTCTCCCTGTCACCAGCCCCTGGTAAAGGGTCCCTGCTGCTTCTTTGTTTAGTGGAGATGACTCGTCCACGTTTTTTCAGCTGAAGCTTCCAAGAAGCTCCAGGTGGTATTCCAAAGGCGATATCACCTGAGGAGAACCAGCAGAGGAGAGAGACGGCAGACAGGGAGAATTCTGGGCAGCCTGGCAGGAGGACGCAGTCCCTGTGGAAACCATGTCTTACCTTTGGGAATTCCCAGCCTCTGCTGCTCCTTGGCAAAGCCGCTGAACGTGGCCTTCAGTGCCTGGGACATCATTTCCTTGCTGCTGGGGGTTAGTAAAGGCACATCTGCACATTCCATGTCTGAAAGAAGCGGGAGAGAAACACAGCCGTGAGGACACAGGACTGGGAAGGATGACAGGGAATGCCAGCCAGGTGCACACGGTGTCCCCACACTCCTGGAATGTGCTGCTGGATGATGATACCAAGGCCTTTTCCCAGACATCAGCCTGCTGGGCTTCAGCATTCCAGGTGTTTCTGGAGCTCTGGAGCCTGGGAAATGGCTCAACAGCTCCAGGCACCGAGGAAGGCAAAGAGTCCCACACCAGGGTGAGCAAGAAAGAGGGAGAAAAGCATCCCTGAATTACCACTCTGTCATCCCAGTCCAAGGAGAAGCAAGGACAAAATTAAAGAGTCCTAGAAAATTCTGTATCCTTGGAAATTCCTCCCTGTGAGGGTGGGGAGGCCCTGGCACAGGGTGCCCAGAGAAGCTGTGGCTGCCCCTGGATCCCTGGAAGTGTCCAAGGCCAGGCTGGAACAACCTGGGACAGTGGGAGGTGTCTCTGTCCAAGGCAGGGGGTGGAATGGGTGGGCTGTAAGGTCCCTTCCATCCCAAATCATTCCATGATTCCATGGCCCCATGAAAAAGTGAGCTGACAGCAGGTTGGGACAGGATGGAGAAGCAGCAGAAAACCCGTTTGAGGGGGGAAGGAAAACAAAGAGCTGGAAAATCCCACATTAGCCTGCAGTTACGTCATGCACGGAGCGACGGGTGAGTCACGGACAATGCCAGCATCCCATGGGACAGGGGGGCCAAGCCAAGAGCCAGGCCTGGAGCAAATCCTGACAAGGAGCAAACCTCTTCCTTTCCTTTTTTAAATCCTTTTTTCTAATTTATTTGGAAGGAGGAGGCCAGCTCTGGCTTCTCTTTGTAGCCAGAGAGTCTCACAAATAAAAGCAACCATTTGAGGCAAAATATCTGAATAAAGG
Organism: Pachycephala philippinensis; assembly: GCA_013397055.1. NCBI lineage: Eukaryota > Metazoa > Chordata > Aves > Passeriformes > Pachycephala > Pachycephala philippinensis. The sequence continues at coordinate 418,478 of VWZT01002643.1, forward strand.
TTTGGCTCTTTTTCCTGTACTTTCAGTATTCCTGAAAAACACATTTGATGGAGAAGGAGAGCCTTGAACAGCCACCATCCCAAAAGCTGCACTTGGTTGGCCTCCCATGGAAATCTTCCACCTGGGGTTGGTTTAGCACTGCAGCCTGGTGGAAATTTTCCATGAAAACTCAGTGGAAAAATGACACCATGGGCGAAGTCTTTGGTGTTCTCATGAATATCTGGATGCAGACATTGAAAATCAAAGAATTCTCTGTCTGGTGGAAACTCGGCCACCGCAGTTTTCCATCGCTCTGAGTGCGTTAAGCTCCTGATTTAATAAACTTTTACACCTGGAAAATGCTGCTGGGGGCTTGTTCCAGGCAGCGTTGGTGTATTGATAAAACACGGGGTCAGGGGTGGAAACTGCACCGAAACCACTGGGAACGGCCAGCCCAGCTGCTTCCCAGTCTGCCCCAGTCTGGAATTCCTGCTCCGCTCAACTCATGGGCGTCATTTAAAGGCCAAACAGCCCAACACTGAGTTTTTTCCAAGTTGGAATCTGGGGGTTGGGTCAATAGAATTCCAGGGCAGTGGTGGAGTCACTGTCCCTGGAAGCGCTTAAGAAACGTGTGGATGTGGCTCTTGGGGACAGGGGGTGATGGTGGCCTGGCAGTGCTGGGGAATGGTTGGACTCCATGATCTTGGAAGGCTTTTCCAACCTAAACAATCCTGTGATCCCATGGATAAACCTCCACACGCAGCTCTGTAGCACAGGGTGAGGGTGACAATGCCGCAAAGCTCCCCAGATCATCCGCTGGATGGTCCCGACGCAATTCCACTGCCAAGCCAAACAGAGCAACGCCTCTGTCCCCACCTCTGCCCCTTCCACCTCTCAGCCCCTTCAAAAACTCCCCCTTCCCTTTGCACCTCCTCCAGCCAAGTCCCCAAGGCTCCCAAGGAACAATTTGCAGACCCATGGCTCAGGTAGGAGCAGTGAAATTCCCGACACGGAGTCTCTCGGGACACAATTCCTGCCCTCAGCCCACCACACAAATCCAGAGTTGCCTCTGCGGTGGCAGGATCAGGACGTTCGAAAGTAAATCCCACCTCCAAGGGCTGTTTGGCAAATTACACTTCATAATTTACTGGGTTTGGCTGGAGAGGGCACGGAAAATGAGCAGCCACTGTCGCTATCTCTGCTCCCCATCTGCTGCTTGAGATAACACCGGGAGAAAGTGGCTCCGTGCCCCTTTCCCTTCATCCTCAAGTTACATTTGACTGCTCTGCTCTCCCTGCTCTGTGGTCACAGGGACCACCCAGGACTCCACTCCCTCTGCCTGCCTCAGCGGCGGCTCCCGCCTGCTCTGGAGAGATGAGTCAGACCCAGGCTGAGAAAACGGCTCTAACCCTGGTTTTAACACTGAATCACCCCTGAAAACCTGTGTGGAGGTGCCGTCCTTAGGCCAGACACCAAGAGTGGGGTGAAAAATGGCATTTTTATCTCTGCAACAGCGAGGGCCCATCCCTGATTCCACTGTTTTGTCCTGCAGGATCCATGGGGTTGACTTTGCACAAACCCCGCAAATCAATTTTTCGGTAGCGGCGGGATAAGGTTTCGGTTTGGGAAGGTGAACGCTGAGCTCTGCACAAACAACCTGTCAAAACAGGGGAGACTTAAAAGTGATTCCCAGGGAGAGGTCACAGGGAAGCAAACAGTCTTTTCCCAAATAAAAAAAAGCCATGCCAGAGGAGGGTTTCTATTTAAACACCCAAATCAACCCAAATGTGCATTTCAAGGCTTCTGCAAGATACATTGTGCTCAGCAGATTTAGGACTGAAATATCACCTGCTTTTTTCCTGTGAGGTCACAGCCACTTGTTCAAATTTCTGCTGAGGACAAAGCAGCCCCAAAGGCCCAAACCTGCAGGAGCCTTGGTTGGGTTGGCAGTGTCCCAGAGCTGGG
>VWZT01002643.1:441757-457639 GCA_013397055.1 Pachycephala philippinensis
GTCCGGGGATGGAGGGGGCAGCGCATCCAGGGCGCCTCCGCCCCGACCGCTGCTCGCATCCCGGCCCCCAAACACGACGGGATAAGAGTCTGAGCACGGGAAAATGCCGCCCTGGCTGGAGCCACTGCCCGAAACCGATGGTTCTTGAAACCGGGCCAGTTGTCTTCACCCCACCTGTCTCGACATGAACCGCTGCCTTTCACACTCACCCCTTCAGCTCCTATCACCCCTTCGTGCTCACATCATCTCCTCACATTTCCATCACCCCTTCACATTCCCATCGTCCTGCCTGGAGCGGCCTGATCCCGTCCCACACATCCAAACTCAGGCTCAGGGGCACAGCCAGGGCAGAGCTGTGCACATTGTGTCCTGGTGGGTGACAGCCAGGGGTGGCTGTTCCCAGGTGCTTGGTAGAGGTGGGAGGCCAAAAGGAGTTGGGAACTGACTGGATAAAAAGCATCTTGAAGATGCAAGATGAGTATCGTGCCAGCACGGCGTGGAGTTAACAGAAGAATATCGGTTTTCACATGAAATCTGTTTGATTGTATTTAGGTAGCACAAACTTCAGACCACAAACGGCAGAGCAGAAGGAGAGTATGACTCACAGATGTCAGCTTACCGGCACAGAGAAAAAAAGTCATTAGCAACCAGCTCTTGTGGTTCTGTCACTCCGAAAGTTTGTAACAGCCTCCGACTCTCTGGGGCAGATCAGGCTGCTCCCATAGAAGATGGGCTCAAGTGAACACAGGCCCGGGGTCATGGTCACTGCTCAGCCCTTGGGGTGGACCAGGGTCCCGCTTGCAAACACCCCCAAAACCTCCCAAGGCCCTGAAAGATGGGCGGCAGATGCAAACGCTGCAGCTCAGATTATTTTGCTTCTGCAGCGGGGCCTTTCTCAGCCGCCACGGGCGTATTTATAGCAGGAGATTTGTGCAACCGAAAGAAGCTGCGAGGTGCTGGGGCCAGACGTGGAGAGCTGGCTCTGGCTGCACGCACGGCTCTGCCAAGGCAGGCAGCTCGAGCAGCAGGAGGGCTGAGAGCTGGCAAAGCCGGGCAGGGAGCTCCAGCCCAAAGTTCATCTTCCTCATCCACTGCCAACCTCTCCCATTCCCAGTTTCACAGGCAATCTCATTTCCAATTTACTCGCAAGCTCAGTCCTGGGCAACCTATTCCTGCACCAGTGGAGTGGGACCAGCGATTTGCTGTGATGAAAAACCTCCCTCCACTGATTGCTGAGGGCTCGGGAGAACCTGAGCCGTGCCGAGGGTTGGAAACCTCGGCGGGTGGTTTGAAACCTACCACAGGAATGAACCTGGAAATCCGAAGGTGGAAAGAGGATGGCTGCAAAGATAAAACGTGGTCCCTCCCCTGGACAGGATCGTGTGCTTGCACCTGCCCTTGGTTTGGGTTTCTTTCTTCCCCCCACAGCAACAATTGAAGGAAGAAACTACAGAGAGGAGATTTAGCAGAACGTTTCTAGCTGAAAATGAAAAGGGGATTCAGGAGAAACAGCTGCCTGATCTCTGATCCCTCCAGAGCAGGCTTGGGAAGAGAAACCCGATGCAGTTATCAGAGCCCCCCAGTGCTTCCCTTCCTGCGCTCGGCCGGGCTGGGATCCCGCGGCGGGAGAGGAGGGAGCTGGCCGGGGGTGCGGCTTTGTGCAGCTGCCTGCCGGAGCCAGCACCAAGCACCTGTGGTCCCAACCGTATGGAAATGACCCCCCCGGGCCGATCGTTCGCCCCGCTCGGAGCGCGGCTGCAGTAAACCACAACCCCCGGACCGAAACAGGGGAGGAGGAGGCGCGGCGAGGTCACTGGGACTCGCCCAAACACAAACTGGGACAGGCTGTTGGTGGCACACGGCACAAGGCTCTCCTGGGCAGAGGATGGAGCTGCCAGGGATCGAGATGCAGCAACAGAGGAGGCAGAGGGTGCCCTGAGGTGTCTCTGCTTCAGCTTTGCTCCCCTGGGCCGATGCTTTTGGCTCAGCCTCTCCTGCAGTGTTTCAGTCTCGAGGACTGGCTGAACTCCAGGGCACCTGTGCTGGAGATCCTTCTCTTGTGGACCACGACAAAGCCGCTAATAAAGACCTTTCTCACAGCTTGTGTGGTTTTCATTAGGAGAGACCCTGATGCTGCTGGCATCCCGGCTGAGCCCTGATCCCGCACAGCCGATGACACTGAGCCCAGCTTGGTGCAGGATGGCTGCAGAGGAGCTCTGAGCTTTGCCTCACCCCCTCGCACCTCCCCGAACCTGTGTTCCATTCTGCTGGTGCGATGCACGGCAACCCCTACGTGAAGGGAAACTGGAAATGCTTCCAAAAGTAGCACCAGGGCAAAAATCCCCAAAGGGGAGGAAAAGAACGGAGTGGCTGCGGACGGAGGTTTCCTCCCAGGGCAGCTGAATCTCTCCTTCAAACTCCATCCCAGCAGCCGCCTTAATTTGTGTTCACTTCAGAGCTGCAACATGAAAGCCCTGGCTCTGAGCTCCAGCTGAGCCGCTCAATGGCTCAGTGTTCGCAGAAGGCATGGAAGGAATCCATTGATTAGTTTCTTCAGCTGGGATGTGACCATTCCGAGTCCAAGACCTGCCAAACATGACTTCGCCCCAGCAACTGGTTCCTATTTGCTGCTCGCAGGCTTTAGAAAAATCTTTCCTCTCCCCCATCCAAGTCTCACCCTCGTTTTCCACTGGGTCGTTACTGAGTGCTAATATCCACTCAGGCTCTGCCCGGGGAGGGAGGATGCAGCGCCGGAGAGTGGCCCTGCAGCCCAGGGATGGGCGATAACCATCTGCCCTCCCTCCACAGCCCGCCCCGCTGTTTGCAACCGCTGGGAACAAAGAAAGGGCGGGCAGTGATGCCCCATTGTTCCCAGGGCCGCTGACTAACCTTGGGTTAACAGAACAATAATAATTATTATTCCTTTAGCACTGAGGAAAGGTGTTAGGAGAGCGGAGCCTTTGCTGTGATTTCCGAACTGTCCGTGACCTCTCTCCTGGCTGGGATGGCTCTTTCACTCCTCCATGGCCAAACTGACTCCTGTCCCAGCCCAGGGCAGCTCTCCTTCAGATGTCATGGAGCTGGGACAGCTTTCCCTCGCATTTCCCCATTCTCATCCCAGCAGGAATTAGGTGTAACTTCTGCTCTGGAGAAGGAGCTTTTCCGAGCACTGCTGCTACCAAAACATGGGGTGAAATACAACGGCCACGTGAGAACGTGGAGCATCCACCCAGCTGTAATGGCCAGGAAATGAAGAACACCATATCCAATTAAAACTGCAGGGGGATATTTATGGCAGAACGTAATTAGCCAAATTGGAGCCTTCCCCAAAACTGCCATGGGATTTTTAATGACTGCGAGCAGTCAGGGATTGGGTTTGATGTTTTGTCAAGTAAACAATATCCAGAGGGCATGAGAAAAAAATCAGGAGCAAAGGGGAGAGGGGAAAAAAAAAAAAAACAAAACCAAAAACCAAAACTGTCCTGCAATTCCAGGGAGAAACAGAGACATGAAAGGATTTATCGTAACGGGGACATTGTTGGAAGGAGCAGCAGCCACCACTCCAAGAAAGGAAAGAGCAGGGAGGTGGCCCTGGGTGTGGAGGCGGCCCTGTGCAATGAGAGGAAAGAGCAGGCAGCTGCCACGGCCGTTCCCCTGGGAGATACCTTTCCTGGAATTTAAAATGATACGAGAAATTCTTTCAAGCGCCGTAATAGCTGGGAAGTATTGGAGTATTTTGGTAAGAGGAGGGAGGCTGGATTAGCCCCGCTGACTCCAGCCTCCCGTTTTTGGCTGGGGCAGGGCAGCAGAGCTCGTTAGTGGCACATCCTGCGTGTGCCCCCGGGCGGGCTGGGGGAGCCGGGCCGCCCCCCGACCCAGCGCCGGGGTCCCGGAGGTGCTGACCGAGGCCCAGATGTGGCCCCTGGGGTCTCTCGCTGCGGGGCTGGAGGCACGGAAAGTCCCGCAGCCAGGGCAGCGTTCCCGCTGGGATCTGCAGCCCCGGGCCGGCCCAGCCCCGGGCCATCGCTGCCACAATGCCCTCCTGTGACCGCCTGCCCGGGCTCCGAGCCTCCGCGGCTCCTGCTCTCATTAACTCCCGGCGGGCAGGGCTCACAAAAGCCGCTTTGTGGCCAGCGGGGGTCAGGGCTCGGCACGCAGAGCCACGGCCCCGTCACACGCCGGGGGACCCCGAGTAAGCCTCACGAGCTGCCCGAGCATCTCCAAGCGCTTCCCAGCCTGCTGATCCCGCACGTCAGGAGCTGCTCTGGGCTCCAGCAACGCCACCCCGACGGGAATTTGGTTGGCGGGGGTGCTGTCAGTCACTCGTGTCCCTGCTGGATGGAAAATCCTCGTAAGCTGCTCTGCAGCGCTGTTTGCTCTCCGGACATTCTCCCTCTCCCCACAAGTCACAGCACCGAGCTCTTGGTAAACACATCCTGAGGGATTTTGCTGTTGAATTCCCGAAATTCACGATTACACCGGGCACGTGCGGCTGATACACATCAAATCTCACCTGCAGGACCCCCCTGTCGCCTTTGCTAGGATCTCTCTGGCCTCAGATCTCTCTCCTTCAGAGCACGAACAAAGCAGCCAGCTCAGGTTTAAGCAGCACAGCTCATGGCTGCACTCTTGGCATTCACCAGCCTTGTAGCCCTTGAAATTCCCTTCCCTGGGGCACACTGAGGGATTACAAAGGAGAGGCAAAGGGATCATTGCTCACAAACGATCTCCTGACAGCCAGGCTGTGATCACTGATGCTTCTCTGCCTTTCCATCTTTCAAAAACTCACTGCCACCAAAACAGCACCCAGTGCCTCACCAAGAACCGAAGGACACCCACATCTCACTTTACCGAGGTCCAAGAGCCACACAAGCACCTCCCGAGGAAGGTCAGTCTGGCTCCAAGCTCTGGTAGAAAATCCACAGCCTGAGAAGTGGCAGCCACCAAGAGAATCCCATGCTCGCAGCCAGCTGGAAGTGACCAGCCCAGGAAAATAAAGCACAGGACTGCAGTGACCCCCAGGTTAACGCCGGGGCCAGGACACAGGGGTTTGAGTGATGGAAGTTTAATTCCTGGTCGATATTTCCGCCTTTGTGCCTCCATCCCTATTTTGAAGACACTTTCTCCCTTCCCAAGGAGCTGGGAGTTCAGCAGTCCCAAAGGAAAAGCTCAGGGGCTGGGGACCGTGATGGGGTCTCTCCAGAGAGAGATTTGAGGGGAAAGCTCAGGAAGGAGAACTGGGGTTTCCATCCCTGGTTGCACAGAGCCCTGGGAGGCACAAACCACTAAGACCCAACAGCCAAGGTCCCTCCATCCCAAACCACGGCCGTGAGCTGACAGGTGCGCACAGTCAGTGTGGAGAGAAAATTCAGGGATGGGCACGATTATCCCAGAGCACGGGAATTCCAGGGTGACACCCACAGCCCTGGAACCGCCCTGCCCAGAGGGGCTCTGCCAGCAGAAACACCCCCAGCACCACCCGCGGGATGAGATCCGCCTGCAAACGCGTCTCAAAGAGCAAAAATCTCTCCCGCGATTGTCTGCGCTTGGCAACCTGGCCTGGCAGCGAACGAACGCCAGGGAATATTCCTCCCTACACGTGTTTGGGTTTTTCGGGGTGGTTTTTTTGGCCGCCGCTCCTGGCTCGGCAACAATGCCCGGCTTGTTCGGCCCCGCGCTGCGGGCCAGGCTTGAATGGATCTGTCTAAAATTATAAGCGGGGCAGCCCCCGGGCTCTGCGAGATCACAGAGCCCACGCTGGGGCTGAACAAAGCCCCCGCTATTTCCCAACAATTAGCCCGGCTAAAAGGACATCTATCCGCTGCCATCAGAGCCACCACGTGCCTCCCAGCCAGCCCATTGTGCGGCTAATTAAATAACACGCCTCTCTCCCCGGGAGCGGCTCCTGATTAGCTCGCCCAAGGTCCTAAATCCTCGCGGGTGTGAATGGGAACAGCTGCTGGGCAGGGAATTGCGGCTCCAGGGGGGACATGATCACCCCGGGACAGCCACGGGTGATTTCAGGGGGGTTAAGGGACCTTAAAGCTCGTCCAGTGCCACCCCTGCCGTGGGCAGGGACACCTTCCACTGTCCCAGGCTGCTCCAAGCCCCGTCCAACCTGGCCTTGGACACTGCCAGGGATCCAGGGGCAGCCACAGCTTCTCTGTGCCAGACCCTCCCCACCCTTCCAGGGATGAATTCCCTCCCAATATCCCATTAAACCCACCCTCTTCCAGTCTGAAGCCATTCCCCCTCATCCCATATTCAGGGACCTGAGATCCAAGAGGATTCGGCACACTCTGCTTCCCTATCCACCTCCCAACTGCCTGCAGCAAAAGTCGTGAAAACAGATGATTTATTTATTATTTTTCATGCTTTGAAAACATCAGATGCAAATATTTTTTTCTAAATATGTTCCCGGCTGATACAGACCAGTTTGTTATAGGGGTTTTTTTCTTTTCCCACACTTCTCATTGGGTTAAAGCAGTGAAAAGAAAGTAAACAAGGAAAATGTTGTGTCATTCAACCAGAGCTAAAACTTTCTATTTTTGCACTTTTAATATGGGAAGGAATTGCAAAATGGGAAAAAAAAAAAAAGCCTATTAAGAGTAATTTGTTAACAAGCTCTTTTCACCCAGTTAGTTCACCTCTTCGAGGAGGATTCTGTGGGAGGGGAAGGTCTCGGATGAGGATGAGGCAAAAGGGAAGCTGGGAAGGCCGATTTGTGTTCTGTGAGATGAAACAAAACAACCTCTGGGGCTTGGGGTTTCCTTCCAATCTGAAAAGGAGTTCTGGGAAGTGAAGAAAATCCACTCAGATGATGCCTCAAACACCCCGGGCCTGCCTGAAATGCCCTGGGATGTCACGTTTCGGGGTGGATGGGGCCACCACAGCCATCATCCATCCCTGAGGGAGGTGGACATGAACCTTCTCAACACCCAACCTGCACCAGCTCCACCCCAAAGCCTCAGGAGGATTTTCTCCCCATCCCAGCCCAGTTCCTAAATCACTCCAGATGTTCAGCACCTTTCCCCATACGCTCCCAAGACCCAGAAGAAATTCAGTTCCCTCCTGCCAAGGCCCCAGTCAGCAATAGTTGCAAATATCCCCTTTAAATCATCATTTCCCACCCCTGGCTATTTCAGTCATCGTTTTCACACCAAGGGAACCTGGCTGGAGCACTGGGAAGGTGAGGCAGCAGATTAATGAGCTGATTTCCTGCGGACTTGCTGCTGCTGCAGAGCTCCATTTCCCCAAGGAAAACAGAAAATCCCCATTCCTCATCCCTTGTGGGGGAGGCAGTGGGAGGAAGGACACAGAGGAGGAGGAGGAGGAGGCAGAACTTGGTTCCTAATGGGAACCAAAGCTGGCTCCTGTTTTCCAGACCCACCCTGGGGAGCAGCTGCTGGTGGAGCTTGGGTGGGGAAAAAGCTGGGGAGCTTTAGGAATGCATCAGGGAATTATTCATCAGTGTGTGTGCACAGCCATGGGGTATCATTGGAAAAGCACAGGGATCAACTCGATGCACATCGTTGTTGAAATCATATTTACCCCGCACTCAGGAAATGCAAAGGTTTTACACCAAATAACCAAATTTTACAGGGATGCATCCACAGGGCCAGGAAAAACACCATTAAAAGATGCGCCACGGCCCACATGAAGGCCCAGAAGGGGCTGCACAAGAGTCCAGACCCAAACCCAGTTTAACACAACCCAGGAGCAGCCTCCTCAGCCCTCAAACCCCACAGTCAGGTCTGAGAGCTCCATTCACCCCAAACTCCCAAATAAAGGGCAGGAGCCAAGAAAAAGCTGCCTCCCCTCACCCAGCCAGTGCCCTCGATCCCAAAGCTCTGGGAATGGCTCCACAGCCACTTGATTAATAAGGGCCCAGGGGGGAAAAACCGTTTATATAACCTCGTCTTCTCTAAACTTCCTAAGTGCTTCAGAAAGTGGCTGCCCTGGAAACCCAAACTGGAAACGAAAAATATTATCCTGCCATTTATAAACATCCCTGGTGCTAATGAAGTGAGGAGCGGCAGCGATGGCCATTCAGGGCGAGGTGCTCCTGGCAGGCGTGGGAGAGCCCCAAAACCCCTGATTCCAGGTGGATGTGGAGGGGAAAGTCCTCCCACCATGATCCAGTGCCACTGGAGCTGTGAGGGCCCCGGGCAGGGATTTGGGAAGAGGGATGGTTATGGAAGTACGGCTGTGCTAAAGGCAGGGGCAAATGTGGGGGGAGAAGGGCAGGGTGACCACAGCCAGGCAGGAGCAGGTGGGGAAACCCCTAAAATCATCCCCTGAGCTCAGAGTGTGGCTGGGGTGAGGGAGCACGTCCTGCTCCTGGAAAGCAGGGAGGGAATTTCAGTGCTTGCTGCACTCCAGCCTCTGTGGGATGAACTGCCCAGGCCAGCAGAGCACGGCTGTTTACACTGAATAAACACAGAGCAGCCCAAATTTAGCTCTCGGGTTCAACCACCCCGCACCTCGCAGCCCCTCGGCCACACATCCCAGCCCGAGAGCCAGGACAGCAGAGCCCCAGCCCATTGCTCCATCTGCTCTCCCTGCTGGCATTTCCCACGGAGATTTGTTTTTGCATCAGCACCAGAAAACGCTGAGGTTTGGCTGGAAATATTTGGATTTGGTTTTGACAAAATATTGATGATTTCCGCCCAACGATCTGTCACTTTTGGCAGCAATGAGGGGAAAAGTGGAAAAAAAAAAGAGAGGTTTTTCCTCAAGATACGGGGACTGAGCTGACACCCAGCCTGGGACTCGGCACAAGGGGAAGGCAAAGCAAAGCTACTGGGCTGCCTCATTATCCTGTCAGTCTGATTAGTGCAGAGCAAGGAAAACTGCTCCCACTTCCACGGCGTGGCTGTTTGCCTGGATGGAAACACTGCCAGAGCTGCCGGACACGGGAGGCCTCTGCTCTCCCGGGGTCAGGCAGGGGCTGCATGCAAAGCAGAGGTCTGGACACCTCTGGTGATGTCTCAGATACCCCAGGGTTGCTCATGGTGAGGAGCTGGTCCAGGGCAGGAGGAGATGCCAGCTTTGTTTCCATCACTGCCTTCCAGAATTAATCCTGTCTCTGGAGCCTGGAAAACTGGGTTGAAATCTCCCAAGCGCAGACTCTTCTGCAAGATGCCTGGAACTGACCAAATTAGAATTTTTCCATGAACAGGCTCCCTTGGGGCATCTCTTCCTTTTTTCCTTCTCTACCTCAGTGCTGACATCAGTTTGACCAAAGCAAGAGCCCCCTGGCCCCATCCGAACCTCAGATGTGGAGAGTGAATCACACAGGCCAGGGACAAAGGCATTCCTGACTCCTGAAAAAGAACTGCTGCTGACTTAAGGAGAAGGAGTTTGGGCTGGATCTCCCTAGAAATCAAATCTCCCCTTCGGTGGGGCAGTTTCTTTTCTCCATTTCTCCTAAATACCCAACCCTGGCACAACCTGAGGCTGTTTTCCTGAGTCCTCTCCCTGGTTTCCCATGAGAAAAGACCAACCCCCACTGGGCTCCACCCTCCCGACAGGGATTTGTGGAGATCCTGGCTTTTTATCTCAACTTGCCCTTGCAGAATCACAGGGGAAGGAAAAACACCGAAAGAGAAGCCCTGGCTCTAAGAGGGGATCAGAGGTCTCCAAAACGGCTCCCAGAGCACTGAGAAGCTCCTTTGGTGAGCCTAAAACTAAAAATAAGCCAATGTGCAAATGCCACCTTCTGTCCCAAGCTGTTCCCACACCTCACTGAAGCCACCTGGAGACAGACAAGAGAGTGTTCCATGAGTGTCCCATGACAGGGAAACCATCACCCCAACACACGCAGGACCCCGTTATCCCTGCCTGCTTCCAGAGAGGCCCGTCCCTCCCCAGGACCAGCTGCACAGAGAGGAGCCACGGCCCAGCTCTGGTCAAACAGCCAACAACTGACCCAGCGCAGCTTTTCCAGAGCCTATTGATCCCAAAGCCCACGAGGGAAGGTCCATCTGGAGGGCTGGGAAAGTCCAGCACGTGCTGGGGAGACTGGAGGCAGCTCCAGGGCCAGCCACACCGGCAGCCAAGGATCACTTCAGATCTCTTTCTGTGTGTAATCCGAAGCATTCGCACAGCCCCGCTCTCCAGGGAGCCCCAGCCACTCTCCTGACCTCGCTGAATTAAGCATGGCCATAAAATGTGCACTGAATTAATCATCTGCATCTCCAACGTGAGAAACGGCTGTGCAGGGACTCACAGGAGCGGCTGCAGGGATTTAGGGATCTCATTCCAGTGGAAGGCAGTGGGGTTTGGATACCTAAAGACTTTCTGGTGAGTGATGGAGCCAAGGTCTCCCAAAACCCCAGTGGTAAGAGCCTGGTCTCCCAGATCTCATCCCTGAGAACCCTTCTCCCATAAAAAGCCAGGCTGGATAGGGCTTGGAGCAGCCTCGCCCAGTGGAAGGTGCCCCTGACCAGGGAACAAGAAGAGCTTTGAGGTCCCGCAGCCCAAACCATCCTGGGGTTCTCTGGTTCCATGGCCATGGGTGCTGGGAAGAGCCACCAGGACTGGGAGCTCAGGCGGATGAACCCCCCCCCACCCCCTGGGAAGAGGAGGTTGCACTGCGGGGTCCCTCCAGCCCAAGAGCTGAATGGGATGCAGAGGGATCTGGGAGAGCACCAAGAGGACAGGGACCCCAAATTTCCCCCAGGAGCTCCAGGCAAGCTGAGAAACGTCACAGGCACAAAGCAGGTTCTGGTAAACGGGGTGCAGAGAGCTCCTTTGGAAAGCTCAGCCCTGGCTCTGCTCAGAAAAGGAGGAATCATTCCCATTTCCATTCCCGATTAACATCAGGGGCTGATTTCTATCCCATTTTAGAAGAAGAGAAGAGGGATGCAATCCCTTCCAGGGCTTTCAAGGAATACCCTTCCTAATGCTGTCCTCTAAGCCTGGCACTTCTCCTTCCTGCTCTTCCCCTCTCCAGCCTGGATAAAATCCCGGGGTTGTGCTGGGGCACAGGACAGTCCCCTCCTCCTGCAAGTGTCTCTGTGTTGGAAATAACAATTAAAGGAACAGACAGACCATCCTAATTGACTCCCCCCCCCAAACGTCTGACAGCAGTTTCTCAGGCTGAAGTGATGCAAATAGCTCAGATAAGGCTCAGATAAAGTATCTGTGCTCTCAAGGGCTTATCGGAGCTGAACACCAACTCCAAAACTCCTGAAATTTGCCCCGTGGGACTGTCTCTGGAGCTTGATTTCCATCTGAAGCCCCGACCTCCAGAGGCTGCAGAAACAGCTCCTGTTCAAATGCATTCTTGAGATAGCAGGGTGGGACCCGGCAGGTCTGCAGCTCCCCTATCGCGGCTATCTGGGATTTGCCTCCTGGTGGGAATGTCGCAAGAGCGGGGTTGACGGCTCAAGGAACCGGTGACGGCACCTTTCACCACCCCCGGGGCTGAGGGAAAACCTTCTCCGGCTCTGATGGAAAGATCACTTTCCCTTGGCTCGAGATTGTTCCGTGCTGGCTTTGGCTTTTGGGTCCTGCTCAGTGATTCCAGGCTCGTGGGACAGCTCAGGGCGCTGTGAATTCCAGCAGGGACTGCGGCATCGGGATAAGATTTGGGGTTCCTGGGTGCAAACTCTCCGGGTTCTCTGACAATCCCAGCCCGGCAGGAGGCAAAGGGAGTCAGCAATCCCTGGCACAAGGTCTGATGGAACCATCCCCCAGTCTCTGACATTCACTCACAAACACCCCTGCGTAGAGATCCAGCCTTTCCAAAAACACACAGAGCTGCAGAAGCTGTGACACCTGGGACTGGCATCCATTCCTAGTGCTCAGCTCGGGGTGGGAAATGAGCTGGGCAGACCAAGGCCAGGCTCAGAGAAGGATAATTGGGATCTCTTTAAGTTGGCACAAAGGCCCCTGGGCTCACTCACACCTGGCTAAGACCATTCCTTGTCCTGTGGGAGCACCAAGGGTCTCCCATCTCCCAGCCAGATCCCAAATTCCATATGCTCTACAGACACAGGAGTAAAAGAGAGCAGGAAGGATCCTTCCCTGGAGGGTTTGCAAGTAAAGAATCCACAATCTAATCATTTGTACACCTCATGCAAATCTGGCCAGGATGGGAAAAAGGAGCTTTCTGAAAACCTTTCAAAGCTCTGCAGAAATTGCCCAAATCCCGCTGATCCAAGCAGAGAGAGATTTCCTCTCCGCAGAGCTTTGCAGCCGGCAGGCAGAGTTCTCAGGCAAGAATAACGATGAAATTCTATAGGATGGCTCATAAACCAGAGAAAAAATTCATTTCCTACTCAAAATTCCCAAGGGCTCATTCCCAAAGGGCCACAGAACTGCTGCGGAGCCCTGGCTCCCCTTCCGCCCCATTCCTCACCCTGGCCTCAAAACTGGGATTGAGGGAAAATGTGTGGGCAGGTCTGGGCTCCCAGGGTTAACCATGACCCCCCCAAACCCCAGGGATTGCTGGGGAAACGCTCCATGGACGGCACTGGCAGCCCCAGGGTTAACCACGGGGCACCAAATCCCATGAACTGAGGGAAAATGAGTGGGCAGAGTTGGGCTCCCAGCACTGGGAGCACCAGACTGAACCACAAGGCTCCGAAACCCAGGGATTGAGGGAAAACCTGTGGGCAAGGTCCAGCTCCATGGCACTGGGAGCACCAGGGTTAACCACAACCCCCCAAATCCCAGGGATTGAGGGAAAATGCTCCATGGATGGCACTGGCAGCCCCAGGGTTAACCACGGGGCACCAAATCCCATGAACTGAGGGAAAATGAGTGGGCAGAGTTGGGCTCCCAGCACTGGGAGCACCAGAGTGAACCACGAGCCCCCAAATCCCAACGATTGAGGGAAAACACTCCAAGGGTGGCACTGGCAGCCCCAGGGTTAACCACGGGGCACCAAATCCCATGAACTGAGGGAAAATGAGTGGGCAGAGTTGGGCTCCCAGCACTGGGAGCACCAGAGTGAACCACGAGCCCCCAAATCCCAAGGATTGAGGGAAAACACTCCAAGGGTGGCACTGGCAGCCCCAGGGTTAACCACGGCGGCGCCCTGCGAGGCAGCGATTTCTGCTTTATTTCAGCAGGGGAAGTGTGTCCCGGCCTGATTAGCCCAATGGTTTCCTCTTTTCCCATAACCTCCAGACCCCCATGGCCTAAGTGTTTACTTTCTGNTGGGCTCCCAGCACTGGGAGCACCAGACTGAACCATGAGCCCCCAAATCCCAGGGATTGAGGGCAAATGAGTGGGCAGGATCCAGGTTCCCAGAGCTCCATGGCACTGGCAGCTCCACGGTGAACCACAGGGCACCAAATCGCAGTGATTGAAGGAGAACACTCCATGGACGGCACTGGCAGCCCCAGGGACTGAAGGAAAACGAGTGGGCAGAGTTGGGCTCCCAGCACTGGGAGCACCAGAGTGAACCACGAGCCCCCAAATCCCAACGATTGAGGGAAAACACTCCAAGGGTGGCACTGGCAGCCCCAGGGTTAACCACGGCGGCGCCCTGCGAGGCAGCGATTTCTGCTTTATTTCAGCAGGGGAAGTGTGTCCCGGCCTGATTAGCCCAATGGTTTCCTCTTTTCCCATAACCTCCAGACCCCCATGGCCTAAGTGTTTACTTTCTGAAATAAAAAATCTGCCAGTGTTTTTCTTTTTGCGGGGCATGTGTATTTTGGGAGAATTCGGGGGGAGGGAAGCGGAGGGGGAGCTGAGCGGGACGGGAGGCGGGCGCACACCTCCCTCCCCTCTCCCACCCCTCACCCCAGCTCCTTCCCAGCTGCAGCCTCGGAGCTGAGAATTCTGGCTTCGATGTGAGGAAGAGAGAGAGAGAAACGCATTAATGAGAGAGTTCAGGCTCTTGCTCCAGCAGCCATAAACACAGGGAACATCTGGAGGCGGAGAGAGGTGCTCCGAGCTGCCAGCAGCTGAAAGGATCAGGCTGTTTGCAGGGTCCAGATTCCCTGCTCCCCTCTGCCTGCCCTGCAGTGCTCTCCTGGCATCTCATTGTCCATCCAGGGAGAAAACACCATCCAGAGCATCCTCAAGGGTGAAGAAACCCTCTAAGATCATCCAGTCCATCATTCCCCAGCACTGCCAGGCCCACCACTGAATTGTGGCCCCATTTTTTACACATTTTTTGAACACCTCAAGGGACAGGGATTCCACCACTTCCCTGCGAAGCCTGTCCCAAATCTCTCTCCTCACTTCTGCTGCCCTCCCTGCTCCTCACCAGTCCAGCAAAGACCCACTAAGTGCAGAGTGATGCTCTGGAGAGGGTGCTCTGCTGCCCAGTGGCCCCACAGGTCACAGTTCCGAGGAATTTTTTTTGGGAAAGCTCAAACACTGCCCACTCCCTGCCCCGGTTTTGCTTTATGTGGCCTGTCTGAAGTGTTTGGAGGTGCAGGATGGTTTCCTCCTCTGGAAAACCAAACAGGTACATCCAGCTCCCACCATCCCTACAGAGGTGTCAGTCCTGCTCCCAGGGCACCCCAAAATGAGACGTCTCCTGCAGGCATCCTCAAGGCATCACAGAAGCCCTGGACAGGCTGTGGCTCAGTCCCCTTCCCCCTGGACTCCACATCCCATTATCCGTTTCCCTGGTAGGAGCTCTCGGTGCTGCTGCTCATTTTTGCAGCTCTCTAATGTGAGTTTTGCCTCTTGCTGAGCTCCCACCCCCCTTACACCTGAGAACCCCAACAACACCCCAGGCTTCTCCCAAAACCCATGCAGCAACATTCCAGCTTTCCCCCAGCCTCATCCTGGGGACCAACGCCCTGCTCCGAGCAAAATCCCTCATCCCCAGCTGACTCCAGTCTGCAGCTCAAGTGGGCTCTGAGCTCCTTCTCTGCTGATGACCAAGGCACGGGGAGCTCCCTGGGGTTTTGGCTTGGAGAGGCGACACAGGGAATTTTCCAGAGTTAGGCAGGAAACCCATGGAAAAGCGAAAGCCTGGATTTTTGTCATTCTGTTGCCTCAGTGCAAGTAATCCTCTCCAAGTGCTGAGTTGCAGCCGGTGCCAGCATCACTGAGTGCCACGGGAACACCTGTGTGTGTTTTCCTCACCTGGAAACTACGGGGTGCACGGGAACCAGGCACTCCAGCTCCCAAAGCAGGGACTCGATTCAAACACACCCCTGGCATCCCATGGCCCTGCAATTCATTCCCAAGGCACAGAGGGATCTCCTCTCTCCACCAACAGATTGGAAAGTGCCCTTAACAGAGAAAATTATCTGTGTCCTTCAACAGCCCGGTGTCCCAGCACAGCAGCTGGGACTGGCCTTTAACTGGAGCCAGTGGAATGCCTGAAGATCCACAGAGGAAAAGTGAAAGAAACCCCCATTCCAGCCAGAACCTAAACAGCTCCAGACCCAGAGAGGCTGTGTCACCTCAGCAGTCAGAGGGTGACAACAGAGCCCAAAACCCTCACTCAGCCCTGGGCCAGGGAGAGCTGTGGGTCAGGGAATGCTGCAGCAGGTTGGGAAGGGGCAGGATTTTGTGCAGGGCTTTGTCTGAGCCATGGAATGAATTCCCATCCAGTGCATCCTTCCCTGTGGGGGGTCACCCCGGTTTTCCCCCATCCTGCTTCCCTTCACCTTCCTGCACATCCTCCCTTGCCTGCTCCTGGTTTGTTAAAGAGGGTGAGGAGAGCCTGGCTGCTCCAGGGACGAGCCTGGCTGCTCCAGGGACGAGCCTGGCTGGCCCCGGGAAGAGCCCGGCTGGCCCAGGGAGCAGCAGCTGTGCGTGCCCTGTGAAAAGGCGCCCATTCATCTCTGCGAGAGCGTGCGGGGGAGGCAGCACAGCACAGGGGAGGGGGAAGTGTTGGAGGAGGCTGAGAAAAGGAAGGAGGCCGCAGTTAAAAATAGGATAAAAGGACATGAAAAAAAA
>VWZT01002643.1:463470-499748 GCA_013397055.1 Pachycephala philippinensis
ATATATACTATATAATAAATACATTGCATTTAAGTGTTTGTCTCCCCAGGAGAGGACAATACCCTGCACATACCCATAAATAAATGCAGGATGTTTGAATTTTTTATCATTGTTACCATTTCCCTGCGGGGGAATAGATTTCCTTGATGGCCAATCAATATTTAAAAGCCAAATGCTTGCTCGGAACCATATAAAAGAAAGCTGTGGAGCTGCCTTGGGAATATTTCACAGCTCAGGGTGGGTTTTTCTTCCCAGTTTGGGGAAAATGTTGGTTTTTAGCACAAGTTCTGTGCAGCCTGAGGTGTCAGCCCAGGATTTATCTGACCTCTAACGCTCAGCAGTTCTTTGGGCAAACAACTACAAATACCATTTCCCTAAACAGAGGTCTGATTTCTCTAAATATAGGTCTGATTTATTTAAATAGGGATCAGGTTTCCCTAAATATGGATCTGATTTTCCTAAAAAAGGCTCAAACCTCTGCCCAGCCTGTCCCAGGATCACACTCCAATCTTTATTATACAGCACCACCCATCAGCTGCAAACAGAGCAGAGCTGGCTCGGGAGAGGGAGCACCGGAGTGGTCCCAAAACTCCAGAAAACCTTTCCCAAATGCTGCCCTGCTCCGTGCTGATCCCACTGATCCCAGGTGAAGGTCAGCAGGGGGAGCAGGCGCCGGGACAATGGTTCCCCTGACAATCCTCCCAACACAAGCGCAGGAAATCCGACGCAGGATCCCATTTCCAGGGGAGGTTTGCAGGCTCCAGAGGGTCAGAGAAGCTCTGGGTAAACACTCGGAATTCAGGACTGCTCTGACCTCCCTAAAACCTTGGGTAGCCAGGAGATGGCACCGAGCTGGGTCAGGGCTGGAGAAATCACAGCGACCTGAGAGAAAACTGCTGGGGTAGGAAACCAACCCCAATTCCTGTCTTTTATAGAGCCACGGAATGATTTGGATTAGAAGGGAACTTAAAGCCCAATCTCATTCCACCCTCTGCCATGGGCAGGGACACCTTCCACTATCCCAGATGGTTCCAAGCCCCGTCCAGCCTGGCCTTGGGATCCAGGGGTATTTCCAGGGATCCAGGGGCACTTCCAGGGATCCAGGAGCAGCCACAGGTTCTCTGGGCACCCTGTGCCAGGGTCTCCCCACCCTCACAGGGGAGAATTTCTTACTAAAAATGAATCTGTGCCCACCCTTGCACAGTGCAAGGCCATTCCCCCTTGTCCTGTCCATCCCTTACCATCATTCCAGGCCGAGCCAAAGGATAAGGAGCTGCGTTGCCGATGGCTGTGTCCATGTAATAACTCATCATCTTGGAGGTGCCTGCAGGAACGGAGATGGGCGTTAGATTCCGTGCCATAAAAACTGATAGCACCAGCTAAACCCGTGCTTTCCACAGCTGTATAAAGCTTGGAGCACCTTAACGAGTTTAAGATGGAAAAGTTAAGAGGAAAAATACCCGGATTAATAGGAAATACTGTGATTAGAGGGGTTGTATCAACAATGCAGCACCCAGATGCAGGAGTGTAACCAGGGGAGAGCCTGACAATGGGGAATGAATTATCACCTGCAAGTGAGGGAGCTGCTCTGAGGGAAGATGAGATCATATTTCCTTTGCTGGAGAATCAGTGGGAAATTGTTGCCAGTTTTTTTCTTTTGAGAGAGAAAAAAAAAAGGCAGTTTGTTGTTGAGATCAACACCTTTCCTGTGAAAGCTTTGTCAGGCCCAGTCTCTATCACAAAGAACTTCGCTGTTTTCAGGACACATCCTCTGTTTTCCATGAGCTTAGGCTTCCCTCGCTGAATCTCTCCCTTGCAGTCCCACATGGCATTCCTCACACGGGATTTACTCTGCTGAGCAAGTCCTCCTACTAGAGCTGCTCGTTAGCTGGGATTTTTAATCACCAATGAACCCATTTGTGTGGCCGAGGTGGAGGAGCTGCAATGCGCCTCTGTTATCAGAGGTGTGAATGTTTCCCCTCTCTCCTTGCAGTGCCCATGGAAAACGCAGGGAATGCACTGTCTGTGTTTTGGGGAATGAGACTCCAAGGGGCTGGGAGGAAAGAGGGAAGGGGAATAGCCTGGGCTGGGCAGGATGGGACCTGGAGCCAAGGGAATAGCTGTTCCCAGCCTGGTGATGCTGAGGAACTGCTTTAACCCCCCTGAGCACACAGCTCCAGCTCCTCGGGAACACCTCTGGATTCCTGCAGAGCCCTGGGCTGTGACTGCTGCAGGTGCAAACACCTGTCTGAATTATCTTACAACAAAATCCCGGAACCACCAGGTCCAACACTAACCTGGAGCTGCCAGGCCCACCCCCATCCCGAGTACCACTTCACACAATTTTTGAACACTTCCAGGGAAGGTGACTGCACCACACCCCGGGCAGCTGTGCCAGCGCTGGAGTGAAGCAATTTTTCTGATATCCAACCTAAACCTCCCCCGGTGCAGCCTGAGGCTGTTTCCTTTACTCCTATCACTTGTTCCCTGGGAGAACAGACTGAACTCCCCCCGGCTGCCGGCTCCTGTCAGGGAGTTGTGCAGAGCCAGAAGGTCCCCCTGAGCCTCCTTTTCTTCAGGCTGAGCCCCTTTCCCAGCTCCCTCAGCCTCTCCTCATCAGACTTGTCCTCCCCACGTTTTGTGCTCAGCTCTTCTCAGCGCAACCACATCACCTCCAGCCTCCACTTCTACACTGGACCCTTGACCATGTCCTGGAGGCCCTGGGACCATCTCCCAGCCTTCCCTCTGCTCCTTCCCCGGGGGCTGTGCTGCTGCCGGAGCTCTCTGCAGTTCTGCACCCCCAGGGAAGGGCAGAGCTGCTCGGGCTGTGCCTCACTCAGCACCTCAGCAAACAGGGACCCCCAGAGCATCTCCCCCGCGCCCTATGAGTAATGGCCCAGCACAAACCACCTGCATGTGCACGGTATTAAATTATCATCATCATTTCCTGCTGCTTATTACTAACTCTGCCTCTAACACCAGCAGGATTTTTTTTTTCAAACTTCTCTTTTTTTAATTCACAAGACTGAAAACTACCCCTCCGTGGTGGAAGAACAACGAGCCTGTTTCTCTCTGTGCTGTACCCAAAACCACACCGAGCACGAGTTGGTGTGGCTGAGAAGCCTTAACTAATCTCAGCATCTGTGCACGCCATGCCAGCCCACCCTAACGAGGCGTTAAGCCTTGGCTTAAATCTGCCTGCAGCTGGGGCAGCTGCAGCTGGGCGAGACAAGGACGGTGCTTGGAGCCCATTGCTGCAACCTGAGCGATCCCAGAACGTTTGGGTTCGAAAGGGCCTTAAAACTCATCCCGTTCCACGTGGCAGGGACACCTCCCACGAGCCCAGGGTGCTTTGAGCCCTGTCCAACCTGGCCCTGAGCACTTCCAGGGTGGAGCATCCCTGGCATGAAGAGCATCCCCTAATGCAGGGTAAGGGGCTCGATCCCAGCCCACCACACCCCTGCCCCCAACTTTCAGCACACGGAAACCATCTCAGGTAAACACGGGCTGACCTTGCCCTAAAGCAAAGTTGATGCTGCCAAACAAAGCAAGACAGGGTGAAACGGAGCCAGAGAGAGCTGGGGGCTGTTCACCTGCCGCGGTGACACCCACGGGTCTGAGAGCGAGGAGTCACAGCCCCGAAGAGCAGCTCTGCTCTCTGCTTTGCAGCTCGTGCAGTGGCAGCTGGGGCTTGGTTTGGGGTTTTTTCCCCTTTGATCGAGGCACCACGCTCACAGCACTCTCGAGAGCCGCGTTCATGCCTCGCTGGGTGTCGTTTGCATCTTTCTCAGGCTGAACCTTCCAGCAAGGCACCGCACGCTGCTGCTCGAGGCCGCGTGTGAGCACTGACAGCAGCAGCACCGAACCCGTCCTGACACCCGGGACAGGCTTCCTGCACCAAGGAATAGTAATGGGATTTACCCAGAGCTGCAAAGCAGCCCCGGCAACCCCTCCCCAGCCTGCAAGAGGTGAATTGTCATCTCTAGACAGCAGCTCCGAGACATTTAGAGCCGCTTTGCTTTCTGGTTTCTCTTCCCCTCCAGGCTGAGCTGTTGAAAAGCACAAGAGAGGGGCAGAAACACAACACAAAACTCAGCAGCAATTTGCATCCCCATCTCTGTGGGTTCAAGAGAAGACCTGGTTAAAAGCAAATTAAACCAGTCCCCGACCTGATGCAGGTTTTGTGGGTGACAGTGGTTAAAGCACAGAGAAACACAGGCCTGAGGCTGTGAAAAGGACCTGGACTCATGGAATTCCTGAAGAAGGAATCCCAGAAGGGACCGTTCCAACCCCCCAGCACGGGCAGGGATGGCACCCAGCAGGTGACACGCCCTGCTGGAGAAGGCGGGTGAGCAGATCCTGTGCATGGACTAACTGTGCTCTGGAAAAGTGAGCGTGGAAGGGGAGGCAGAGCCAGCAGAGAGGGAGCTCTGCCGTGCTTTGTCCGGGCTAATTTTAACAGAACTTCCACCACTTCCCAGAGGAAACTACTTCACAGCCCAAAACATCTCTCACTGTCAGCAAGTTTCCCTGATGGCTGAGCGATATTTTGCTTCTCTTCAGCTTCCTCTAATAAGAGCCTGAAGAGTTCCTCTCCTCCCCTGGATGCTGTCAGGGAGCTCAGCTGAGCTCTGCTCCAGGCGGGAGCTCTCCGGGCCAGGTAACTTGGCTGAGACTGAGGAAATCACTGCAGATTTACATCAAGATAATCCAGAGCCGCAGCTCGCTGAGAGCTGCTAATAAATAGAGGGGAATCAGAACCATTTGGTAAAATCCTTAACGACTTAACAGCTTGACTTCAGCCTTATTGTTTGCTCTTATTATTCCCGTCCTATTGTGAAAACATGTGGGAGAACCAGCATTTATTTTGGGACTTGATCAAGTACCAGCCAAAGCTATTACACTCTTGGGTCATTTCTAAACTAAATTAAAATTTTAATTTCATTTCAACATCCATCCCTCCTCTTTTACAAGGCTGGGGGGTTTTTTTAAATTTTAAGTCGATTACCAAGCTTGGTTTAAAAAGGGAAAAGCTGTTTGTGCTCATGATTAACACTGCCACCACCCCGCCCAGAAGGAGTTATAAATGAATATTAGAATAAAGTGAACTCTGTCTGTTGAATATATGAAGACACTTTATTTCCATGTAATGTTTTAGTTTTATGCTGTTTTAAGGATAGGAGGAGGGAAGTGGAGCGATGCCACAGTGCCTTCCCAGTGGCAGAGTCAGGTCCCATCTCTGTATCCCAGTTTAATGCTCCATCCATGGCTCTGCTGCAGAGCCCTGAGGCTCAGACTGTTCCCCAATTTCTGAGCTGCAGGACCACTCTCAGCTCCGTCCCACACCCCTCAGCCCCAGCTGGGCACTCAGGAAAGGTGGCACTGCAGGGTGGCACACCTGGGACAGCCACCAAACACTTGGGCGCTTTCCGCCATCCCAATAAACCAAGAAAATTCCTTTTCCATGGGGTCAAATGGGAAGCCAGGAGGATGGGGCAGCATCAGCAACGCCACCAAAATATTTCTGGCTTCGAGAAGGGGAATCAAGGCTTTAAAAACCTGCAGCAGCCCCCGCCACACCCCCACCCTCTGACCCAGAGCTGCTCAGTGATAACCACTTCATTTTTGCATCAAGCAATAATTTATCATCTTTGAGGGGGTGGGGCAAAGAGCAGTGGAAATGACATCCTTCCGCCAGGCTTTAACCCTTGGGATCCGGGCACTTTCCAGGCCGCCTGCCAGCTCCGTTCCCAGGGGAAGGAGGAGTTGTTGATCTGTTGGCATCTTAGAAACCTCCTCCCATTCATCAGCCCCTCGGACAAAAGGAGCATCCCTAAGGCAGGAGCGGAGCCGTGGGCAGGAGTGTGCTTTATTTACTTACAACCACGGTTTTTAACAGGTTGGCTACACTAAATCCCACATTTCTCATGATTTTATAACTTCAGAGTGCTCACAGCCGGTTTCCCGAGGGGAAGGCGGGCGGGGCAGTTGGTGCTGCGGTAAACAAGGGAGTAGCGGTGGTAAACAGTGCAGCAATGTCCTCCTGTCCCGCTGTAAATACTCCGCGAGGTTAAAGGGCCGGGGTAAGGTCACCCAGGGAAAGTGAGGGGGGGAGGCCGAGGATCGGAGCGCCCGGGCCGCTGTCTGAGCCGCAGGGCGCTGATTGCCGGCGGATTAGCGCTCGCTGCAGAGCATAGGGCAGGGGCCGCCTGTCAGCGCATCCCTGCCTCTTCCCTCCCCCGGGGCCCGGCAGATCCCGGGGAGATTTGATGGGATCTCAAGAGCCTTCCCGTCTGGCTGGACAAACTCTGCCTGGGATGGGTGACAGCGGCCGCGGGACAGCGCCAGGGTGGTTAAAGTTTGGCCCAGCCTCACAGAGCCCTCGCTCTCTGTGCTTGGAGCAAATCGCTTTTTCTCTACATTTCTCCTGCTCTCTTCTCATTCATCGATTGCTCAGCTGCTAATTAAGCTAAAATGATGCCCCCATCAGCAGCCCCAGCAGATGCACAGCTGGGTTTAGGTGGGATTAGGGTTTGGGTGGGATGCCAGAGCTGTTGCCATTAAATCACCCTGCTCTGCCCCGGCCCACAGCAGCCACTGGCAACTGCAGGAGAATGTGAAGGGAGGGTTAATGAGGTCAGCTGTTATTTCACTCACGAATTTGCCTCCATGAAGCAGCAGACTCACAGCACAATGCCACGGGCCAGGCCCTCAGCTGGGGCAGAGCCAAGGGGGAAAGATCAGGATCAGTGTCTCACTGTTCAGAGAGGGATCCCTGCCCCAGGGTGGGATCTACCCCATCCTACAGAGCCCAGCCTCTCCTGTGGCACAGGGGCTTGGGCAGGGATGGACAGCCCAGCTGGGAGCCCGTGTGGTGCCCCAGGATCCCTGTGGGCCCTTCAGCAGGACACCTGGGCCAGCCTGCCCAGACCCGCTCTGAAAACCCCCCTGACCCCACCCTGAAAACCCCACTGACCTTGCTCTTCCACAGGGCTCCAAACCACTGCGGCAGGTGGGGTCACCTCGTGTTTCTTTGTCCCTCAACTTGCCAGATGGGAAAGAGTTTTCTGATCTGGAGGGGCACACGGTCCCTCCCCAAAGCTCTGAGGACAAGGGACACACACACACACACCAGTGCTGGGGTACAGCGAGCACCTCAGGCTTCCACACACCCCCAGCCTCTGGGCAAAGAGAAAATGCCCCAAAAAATCAGGCTTGACAGAAAATTATTGACATGGCAGGCAGGGAAAGCTGCAATCGCAGCGGGATGGAGGCAGCGAGAATGGGCTGGAGCAGGAGCCCGGGCCGGCCCCAGCGCTCAGCCCCGGAGGTGCCGGTGACAGCGCAGCATGGGGAGCTGGTGCTGGCTCCGACGCCGAGCGAGTGGCCACAGGCACAGCAATGATTTACAGACTGATGGGAAGGGGGAAGGCCTCGCCTGGGCTCCTCAGGGACTCACAATTCCCACTGCCTGGGCTGGGGGGGCAGGATTCTGCTCTTCCCAAGGAATGGCAGCGGCTCGGCAGCACATCCCTGTAGCTGTCACACTCCAGCTTCTCCCGCAGGCACATGCTGGCACCTGTGGCACTCGCAGCCCTTTAGGGGATGGCATTGCCATGGAAAACACCTGGAGGGGTCACAGCAAATCCTTCCAATCATCCCTGCAAAGCAGGAATCGGCCCCGGGGCTATCTGTCCGACCCCCCGGGTGCTTTGGGTCTCCCCTCCCTCACAGCAAAACCAAACCCAATTACACCAAAACCAAATTACAATTCAAAACAGCAAAGGAACTGCAAATTTAATTCACTATACTAATGCCAGTGCACAGCCTTCCACCTCCATGAGGAAAATAATATTATGTTCTCCTGAATCTCCATACAAAATTATGTACCAAATACGTATATATGTATGTATATCTATATATAAAGATTTTTAAAGGGAAGCATCATCTCAGACATTTACAGGAGATCCTGCAGCAGCAAATGCACAAATCAGTTCCTGGGTGAGACTGGAAATGGAGAGAGGAAAAGTAAATCCCCACAAACCAAACCTGAGGTGTCCTGGAAATGTTCCCAGGTACCTCCAACCCCCGAAAGAGTTCACAGAGCCTCTCCCCCCACCACTTACGGCTCAGCTGAAGGACCCGGGGAAAAGCTTTGTATCCTCCACGGCTTCCCACACTTGTGTCCGCTCTCCTCCCAACTACCTGGTGCTCTCCGCGCCGGAGCCGGGGAGGATGGAAATACCATAGTGTTCGAGGCAGGGCTGCCTATTCAAAGGGAGGGGGAGTGGTCAGCCCCGCACCCAGGGCGCCGCGAACGCCGCCAGCCAGGAAAGAGCCACCTCTGGCCGATGTCACGGCGTGGGGAAACAAAACAGCCGCTGCTTGGAGCTGGGGATGGAGACAGCGTCCCGCCAGCCCCGCTGTGGGGTGGCCTTGGGTCCTGTGCCCTGGAAATCCATCCGAGGCTCCAGCCCCCAAAGTCCCGTGAGTGGAGTTCACTCCTGCCCAGGGACCAAGGTAAAGGCTCGCAGAGCGCGGCCAGGTGAGGCTTACCCAGCCCTGATCCCCAAAGCCCGGCCCAGCTGCTGCCTGTGCCCGGAGAATGGCACAAATCCCTTCCTCCTGAAGGGCCCCTGGCACCTCTGCCCTCCCTGCTCCCGTGGTGTCCCAGGGCTCTCTGCTCTGCTTCCTGCCTCTCCCCCAGCCCTGGGAAGGATCCAGCCTGCTGCAGACCCTGCAAACCCTTGGCATGTTCCTCTGGAACCCAAAAACAGCCCTGGTAGCCGCTGCTTGCTTTTAAAACCCTAAAGGCTGAAGGAATCCTCCTTCCATGAGGAACCGGAGAGGGAATTGGCTCGGGCAGCGCTGGGAGCCACTGGAGAGCTCTGACAGGGGGGATGGCCCCAACCCGCATCTCTCCAAGGCAGGTGCTGAAGGTGTCGGGGGCCTCTCCAGGCAGGCGAAGGGCAGGAGAGCACGTTCCCGGCTGGGCAGGACAAGGGAGTGGGGCAGGCACACAGCCTGCAGTGCTCTCACTCCATCAACGCCCCTGCGCATTATCCAGAGGCTCTGGAAGAGCAGGATCTGGGCTTGCCTTTGCCGAACACCCCTGTCTCCTTCACAGCCTCCCAGGGACCTCCAAACGCCAGGGGCAGCCCCAAATCCCGGGTGCAGGAGGACGTGTCCATCCCGCCTCTCCCTCTCTCGCCTCCAGGCAGCAGAGCCGCCTTTTCCTCCAGGAGAGGGCTCCAGGCTGGAAATCCTGCCCGGCTCCAGCACGGATCCCATCCCGCTGGCTCCGTGGGGAGCCCCGGAGCAAAGCCCAGGCACCAAGGGTTCCGTGTGTGCTGCTCCAGGACGTTTGGGCAAAATGGGAGGCTGGGAGCAGCTGCTGGGATTTTCCCTGGAGGTCCTAAGAGCAACAAAGAGCCCCCAGCCGTGGGGCTCAGCCCTCACAACCTCGCTGCACTGACACCATAAAGTTCTGCTTGCAGAGCATCTGCAGGAGGGGTTGATTCCCAGGGAATTTGGCAGCGCCCTCACCAAAAAAGCAAAGCAGCCTGTACGTCTGAGCACTGTCACTGCTGCGGGATCAGTGTGGGGAGAGGAATAATTCCTGCAGATTCCCCTTCCCAGCACACCCCCGGGTGTTTCGAGCTCTCTCAGCACAGTGGATGTTTGCAAAGTGCAAACCTGGGTTTGCTCCCACGTGGAGAATTTCTGCCCGCACGGGGCTCCTGTGGCATCTCCTGCTGCCAAATGTTCCCCAGAGAAATCAGCTGAGCCAAACGAGTGTTCACAGGACAAAAGTCCCTCCTGCCCCCCTCTCCCGGGCCCAGAGGTTGCTAAAATGCACAAAGGGACAAATAGCAAAACCCCCCATTATTTAGGCACATAAAACTATTCCCAGGCCCTTCAGGAGCTCCCAAATGATGAATGAATCTCTCCTTTAGCCCTGAATTTAGAACCACACAGCTCCAGGTGGCCCAAATCCGTTACCTGCTGGCCTCGCCAGGCACGGCTCCCTCTTGTAGCTGCTTTAACACAGGAAATTATTTACAGGGCTCCATCTCCCCAGGAAGGTTTCCAGCCTCCTGGGCTTTGCTACAAAGGCTCTGTCACATCTGAGCTCTGAGGGAGTGGAATGTGTTCAGCAATCAATTTTTATCTGGGCAACTCTTCCCGGGATAACCCTGCTGGCAGCTGCGAGCAAGATGTCCTTTCCTGGATGCTGCGCTCAGGAGGGTGTTGGGATGCAGCAATCCAGACATTACCAGCTCTGTGGAGTGGCTGTGCAGCCAGCTGGGAGCGTGGAAATGGAATCACGGAGTCATGGAATGCTTTGGGTGGGAAGGGACCGTGAAGATCCCTGGGTTCCAGGTGCTTGCCTGGTTTCAGGGTCACTGCTGTCACATCAGTCACCCGAACCAGTTGCTTCAGCTCTCAACAAAAAAGTTGGGTTAAATTTCGGGCAGCTCATGGAATTGATCATAAAGTCATTGCACTTTCCATGGCAGCTGCTTTGGGTTTCCTCTGTGCTCATGAAAAATAAAGCGATCCCTTAGTGTTTCCCCGCAGCAGTTATTGATGGTTTCACCAAATCGGAGATGTCTTGGGGATGTTTCACAGGTTCTGCTTAAATTCGGGGGCACTCAGGCTCCTACTGAAAGGTGCAGCACATTGGTGTCGGCAGAAACAGCCCCTTAACATGAGAAATCCTCACCAGTGTTTGGGATGGGAGCTCAGAGCAGCATCACTGTGAGGTGGCTGCAGCTGGAGATGCTCCTGGTTTGTCTGCTGGAGCTGGGCAGTGAGTGTGGATCATCCAGGCAGAGTTCAGCCCAGTCCTGAGTGTCACCGACTGTCACCTACCCCAGTTCCACTCCCTCGCAGCCCCCAGGTTCCTCTCCAGGGAGAGATTCCTGTGGATCACAAACCACGAAAGGGGAGAAGCTTCCAGAGCCCTTCATGGATCATCATTTCCATCCAACTCTGGGAAAACAGAGCAGGAACCAACAAAATGAGGACCTGAATCTCTGCCTTTGGTGTTACCCCAGGGAGTGAAATGGGGATTCCTGGGCTGGAGGAACCCTCCCAGTGTTTGCCCTGGGAGAAGGTGACACAGCTGGATCAGGAGCTGCCTGTGCCTGGAAATCCACGGCAGGTCTGCCCAGGCTGCCCCAGCGTTGCCTCTGCCCCTCCCCAGAAGCCAGGCGTGGCTCACAGCCTGTGCCCAGATGTTCAGTGGTCCCAGAGCTGGGCACATCTGGGATCCAGGTGCTGACACCCTCTGGAGCTGCCTGGCCTCCAAAGCCAGTGGGGACAGCACCAGAGCTCATCCCTCTGGACCAACCCCGATGAACTCCCTCCTGTTCCAACATCCCTCCCTCCAAGGACGCCGAATGTCCGAGCTAAGGGGAAATTCCTGCCCTCCAAAGCAGGAGAAGGAGCTTTTTCTACCCTTGGATCAGACAGAAGCTCAGATCTTGGGTATCCGTCACCTTGGATGTGAAGGATATGCACTAAACCAGAAAAATTCGGGATGTGTGGGAACATCCTGAATGCTTAAACTGCCCCACGAGTGACTTTGGTGATGCTCTTTTAGGTTGGGAGCTGCTGCACGTGGATCTCCTCCACATCGACCGAGATAATTGTGATAAACTGGCTCATCCATGGTTTATCCCACTTTTCTAAGGGAGACCAGATCTGTGTAAAAATGGGCTTTAAACAGGGAACATCTGAAGGTGTCAGGATTGGGTGAGAAATGACGTGGGGAAAAATTCCGTTTTCATCTCTATCCATGTGGATAAAAATACATGGATGTATACGGAGGTGAGAAAACCCAAAATCACACCAATAGCAACATTTTCTTCCCTGTCAGGGTGCCCAGAGCAGCTGTGGCTGCCCCTGGATCCCTGGAAGTGTCCAAGGCCAGGTTGGACGGGGCTTGGAGCACCCTGGGACAGTAGAAGGTGTTCCTGCCATGGCAGGGGTGGGACTGGATGGGATTTAAGGTCCCTTCCCACCCAATCCATTCTGGGATTCTGTGATTTGGTCACGTTTTCACTCTGCAAGAGGAAGTGAGAAATTTCCACTGAGCTCTAACTCTGCTGTTAAGCAACATCTCTGGGGAAGTTCCAACATCTCCAGCCTAAGCCCTTGAGATGCAAACTTGTGGATTTTGCGTTGTTGGCACAAAAACGGATCCCTTTTCTGGAGGCCAATGTGAATGTTTTCATTGCAAACTCCTCTGTGCAGGTGCCTGCCCCACTCACACCATTAACAAAGTCCTGAAAGCTGCAGGAACAAGGTAAATTAATTACCATTTACGGCAATGTTAACTGGGAAATCAGTCCTTACTCACAAGTTCTCCCATTGCAAGAAGAATTTGGCCTCTTGGTTGGAAGAAGGATCTTTGATTAGTCTGATACACTCAGACAAAAAACCAGCGAGGATCTCATCACACACACCCTCTTCAAACTGTAAATTAAAATCCTCATCCAGAACCATTTAATCGAGGACTATAAAGCCAGATTTCAGAAGTGCTCTTTTCCCAGGCAGGCTCATAAATAGAGATCAGATTTATAAAAATGCTATCAGCCAACAATTCCTGCTCAAACACATCTGGCCAGATTTCAAAACCAATTCAGCAGCCAGTTAATCACTTGCTCTTTATTACTTAACTTACTATTAGCATTGGGGGTAAAAAAAAAAAAAGAGATATTTTTATTTTCTTTTATCTGTTAAAATATTCCCTGCATCTTGCTGGGGTGGAATTCAAAGCCTTGATAAAAATCATGACATTTTTAAAAAGTCGACTGCTTCTCAAGCCCATGTAAAAATGCAGGGGGTGAATTGAGATCACTTCACTGCTTCCCTTTGCAGCTCCTTGTTCAAAAAATGAGATTAGCATCGCACTGAGAATGTCACATAAAACCATTTGGAAAATAATAAGCAGCTTACGGTGGTTGGGCTGGGATGGGAATGAATGGGAAGCTGGGATTCTGCTGGCGGTTCTCTGAGGACACAACTGCAAATCTCAAAGCTTCGTGTCCCCAGAGGTGTCTGTGGTGGAGGTGGCCCTGCCTGGACAGCAGAGGGTGGTGGCTTCGGTGTCCAGCCCTCCTTCCTGGGAAGCGGTGACTCCAAAAATATTGGGGAAGGGTTGAGAGGCGAAAAAGCTCCAAAGGATGGAGCCCCATTGCTGGAGGGATTTAACAGTGTGCATGTGGCACTTGGGGACAAGGCCGGGGTGGCCTTGGCAGTGCTGGGGGAACATTACTGGGGGAACGCTTGGACTCAGTGGTCTCAGGGAATTTTCCAACCCAAATGATCCCAATATTCCCTGGCCCAGGGGCTTGGAGCAGCCTCTGGAGGAGGCAGAGCCCAGGGTGTCCACGTGGCTCCACTCAGGGGGTCCCGGAGGCCTCGTGGGGTCTGTTCCCCCCAGGACAGGGACACCCCGGAGCAGAGCCCAGCACAGGTCTCAGCTGGATCCATGAGCCAGCTCCTGCTCCCCAGGGGTCATCCCCGGTTCCATCTCCACTTTTCAGGACTCGTGGCTCAACTCCAGCCCAGCTCAGCTCACCTCTGAATCCCTGGGCTCTCCTTCCATGGCCCACGTCTCTTCCCATCAGAAATGCCATGGTGTGGGGAGGATGAGGAGAAAGAACTTGGATGACGTAGGAACAAAGAGATTTCTCTGCGTTGGGCTCCACAGGGAGCTGATAAACCTGGGAAATTCTGCTTTTCCCGAGGCCTTTTCCCAGTCTCAAAGTGACCTTTGTGTTCTCCATCAGCTGACAGACACAAGGGACAGCGAGGGTTCCGTGGTTGGTGCCGTGGCCTCAGCGGGGCTGAGGTGGGAGCTGAGCCCTCGTGGGCCCCCCCATCCAGCAAGGAATGCCGGGGAAACACTCAGCTGAGGAAATGTCATCCTGGTTTTCCCGTAGGGCAGGGAAGGTGCAAGGTGCTCCCAGTGGAACAGGAACTGGACATGTTTCAACACTTTATTTGCACATCCAAACCAACGTGAAATGATCTGTACCTTAACAAACACTTTTTGTTACGGGAGCGAGCAGCAGAGGGAAAAATTCCGGTAGCAGAGAAGTGAGGCTGGGTTTTGTGGAAATGAGTTATTAACGTGTCCTTTACCTCTCTGTTTATTTTCCACGCGGTTCCAGGTCAAGGGAAGTTTGTCTGTGACAAGGATTAGGCTTTGGGAACAGCTGTGGCTTTTCATATTTAATTCCTGAGCTGCACCAAGGGTGTTTGGACAGATTCTCCTTTGTCTCCTCTGTCAAGTGTCAGGGATAACAGGACACAGGTGAGATCCCCAGAGTGTGACGTCCCCTCTGTGAAGGACACCCAGAGCTCCAGAGGAAGAATGGGGATAAATAAGGCACATTCCACACCGTCCCCGTGGCTGCCTGGTGCTGCGGGGGTTATTTATGGTCGGGCTGGGAATTGCAGGGCTGGGTCCCACATGTGAAGTGAAAGTGGAAGTGTGTGGGTGGGAGGGGAAGCAGCAGCATCCCATTTATCAGCGCTCCCGAGGCCGAGCAGCTTTCCCGGATCCCGGCTGCCTCATGGAGCACTTCACATCTCCCAGGCAGCGCTGCAGAACCCCAAGGGCATGATCCTATCCCAGATCCATCCTCGGGGATGGCAGGGGCAGGCACACCCACCGTGGAGAGGGAAAACCCTTCCCGTTGTCCTACAACCTGCTCTGGGTGCTCCATTAGCCTGCCCATCCTCAGTGCAGCTCCCAAAAAAGGCAGCTGGGAATGCCCCAGGCTGCATTCCCCAGTTCCCAGAGCCAGCGTGGATCCGTGGGGTTCCAGCAGGGAAGGGGGATGGGGTGGAGGGCTGGAGGGAGGGGTCACGGCGGGGTGAGCTGATGAACAGCAAACAATCCTAATTTATGCAAAAAGCAGTCTGGAAAAAATGACATTCCTGCTTGTCTGCATGTGCACCATACAGAGATCCCAAAGAAAGGAGCCAAAGACGTGCCCATGAATCAGAGCTTTATCCTGCCAGCCCCCAGAGCCGAGCCCGTGGATTTGGGGGAGTTCCCCTTGGTAATTGCCCGGCTCTCCACCACAGGCCGGACCAACAGCGCCCTGTTGGAGTCAAACAGGTCCTTTGGGGCTCGGATTTTCTCTGGTTTTCCACCCTCTTAGACAACAAACAAGCCATTAATGTCTGGAAGCACAGCCCGGACTCCCGCTCCCAGCGCACAGCTGGGATCCCTGGGGGTGCCCCGTGCCGCGTTCAATCCCACTCAAGCCCAGCGCTCACCGATCCCTCCCTGCCCACCTCCACCTCCCCTCCCAGCGGGACACTCCGGGCTCACAGCTCTGCAAACGAGATCCCAGTGTGCCTTTTCCTGGTGGAAAACCTCCAACACGGAGCAAGCACAGGCTTTGCTTTTGACCCCTTTTGCCTCTCCACTGGGATAAGGAAGTCTGCAGAGGATCTCTGGGCTAATTGCTGGATCTTCATTAACAGGAATCCTCTGCGCCTTGAATAACCCCTGGTTTCTTCTGCTGGGGAGTCATAGAATCAGGAATGATTTGGGATGGAAAGGAACTTAAATCTCATCCAGTGCCACCCCCTGCCATGGGCAGGGACACATTCCACTATCCCAGGTTGCTCCAAGCCCTGTCCAGCCTGGTCTGTAACACTTCCAGGGGTGGGGCAGCCACAGCTTCTCCAGGCAGCCTGATCCATAACTCCAAAGCTTTATCCCTCTTCCCCTACCTGCAGGGTCTCTGCCCAAATCCAACCCCCTGGGCACATATCCGGAGTGCCAGCCTGTGGAAACCTGCAGGTTTTCCCCAGGTTTTCCCTGGATATTCCCAGGTGCAGTTGGCAGCTCCAGCTGGATGCCCTGCAGCAGGATATGGAAATTTTGGCTCAGGCTGAGAGTGGGCGAGAAGGGGAGCCCAGCTCACAGGAAGGGTGATGGAGGGAACCGTGGAGCAGCGTCACCGGGCTGTCACCCCTGCTCCAAGGCTTTTCCCAGCTGGGAAACGCCCCAGCCTTCACCAGGCAGTGATAACACAGCATCAGCTTCCTCTCAGTCCCGTGGGAGAGTTCCAAGCGTGATTTTCCTCCCTTTTTCCACCTGGATCTGCCATGTCAAGTGGCCCTGTGAGTGCTGGGGATGGTGGCACCCATGGATGGCAGGGAATGGATTTCTCGGGGGAAATGCCGTCCTCAGGCAGCCTTTCCCAGCCCTGCAGGGAGCAGATGGCTGCTCTGTGTCCCACCCACAGCCCCAGCTCCGAGCTTTGTCCCGTTGCTGCTGGTGGCAGGAGGAGCATGCCCAGCTGGGGACATTGTCCATGTCCTTTTGCAGAAGGACTCAGCTGGTACCATCCTGCCCTTTTGAAGGCAGCAGGAGCCCGGCCTGGGGCAGGTTTATGGGGTGAGTTCTGGCTGTGCTGACTGAAGCTGATTCCAGAAATCAGTGAGTGCCGTTTCCAGCACACCGAGAGGAGCCAGGGCTGCACCACCAGCTCCTTCAGTGCCTGGGAACTTCCCCCCGAGTCTTCATCAGCCTCAGCTGGGAGTTTTATCTCATTTGGCCCCCCTGGGCACTGCCACGGGCGTGGATACGGCCTTGCTTATCCCAGTGGAAACCTGATGAGGAATTACTTTGTTTCAGTCCCATCCTGTGGGCTGAGCCCCAGCTCAGGCTGGATTCACCTCCTCCCGCAATGAGCTTCACTAGCTCCAGCTCTTCATGGATGCAGCAAATGAGAGAAATAAAATAAATACTACAATCAAAGTGCTCAAACCTACGCCTCGCCTATGCCAACACAAACCCTGAATGGGAGGAAGCATTAGGCTAAATTTAGCTCCTCAAGAAAAATCCGAGAGCTTTTATTTTTTCTTTAATTTTTTTTCTCTAGGTTCATACTGTAAAACATCTGCTGAACAGTTTCCTATAACTGTTTTTGGCTTTTAAATCAAAGAAAGAAGAAACAATGTCCCATTTTTGTAGAGAGAAAAGGAGGAGGGGAATAATAGACCTTCCTCTCAAAGGAGGATGACAATGAGGATAGAAATAGAAAGGGGGGAGCTTTGAAACATCTTGAGTCCAGACAAGAAGTGGGTGGATGGCAGGTTCAGGTATCTCTGCTTGCTTTGGCCGCTTCCCATTCCCAGAGGGAGCTGGCAGAGCTGCCGGCAGCCAGAGGGAAAAGCCACGGGCAGGGCTGGATCTGCCTGGGTGAAGGGGGGCTGGGAAGGGGGTGCAGCGGGGCCGGGGGTGCACAGGGAGGTCGTGGAGGAGGAAAACCGAAGTTATTTAGCAGGAAAAAGAAAGAGGAGCTGTGCTCGGTTGTGCTGGCTTTTCCCCCAGCCCGGGAGAAAATTCCCTGCTCCTTCCAGCATCCCAAGGTCCAGCTGAGCTCCTCGGGGTGTCCCGCAGCTGCGGCCACCTCCACCCACCTGCAGCATCGCCGACACCGGGGTGGGTGGCCCTGAGCTGCCACATCTGCGCTTGGTCCCCTGCCAGTCTCAGGCCATCCCCTGCCTGGAGAAATGCGCTCTTCCCTGCTCTTCCCTGCTTTTCCCTGTTCTTCCCTGCTTTCCCCTGCTCTTCTCTGCTCTTCCCTGCTTTTCCCTGCTCACGGAGACCACGGAGCCCCCTCCCCAGGGGCACACGCAGCCCCCAGGGGGACGTGCAGCCCCCGCTGTCACACCTCGCGGGCTCCTTGGCAGCGGGGGCTGCGCACAGAGAGCCCTTTCCTGCCAAGTCACAGGATGCGATGACGGCGCGGCTGGGAAAAGCTTCAAACCAGCCCAAACAATCGGAGATTGTCTGCGGAGAGCGGGCTCTAAAATTGGCTCCTTGGATCAGCACCAGGCTCAGCCCCGGGGCCTTTGTCAGGAGCGCCGGGCCCGGCAGCGGTGACGGAGAAGGAGCTAATCTCGCTTCCCATCTGGGCTCGGGCTGGATTAACCCGGCCGTGCCCGGCCCTCCGCGACCCGCGGGCATCCAGCGCCCGGGAGAGACTTCCCGCAGTGCCTGTAGGAACCCAGGAGTCAGGAGCAGCAATCCCGTTGTATTTATGGCCCAAAAAACGCTGCTTAGAAGCGTGCATCCCTATTCCTGTGCGGGCTGGGGAGGGGGAGGCAGGGGAGGCAAGAATTCCACTTTTTTTATGGATTTAGCACAGGTTGGGCTGGATTTGCTCCTTTTAGGTAAATCCCAATGAGGTGGTGGCTGAGCCCCTTCTGTCCCTTGGGGGTTTTTATCACGTTTGGTCCTTCCAAAGGGGCTGTGCCACAAATCTGCTCTGACAGCACCAGGGACTGAGCCCGGATGGCGACACATTCCCATCAGCCACAAGCCTTTCCCCCATATTTTAGCCTCAGCCCAGCATCCCTCCGATCCCAGCAACGCTGAGGAGCTGCTCCCAGGGATTTATCAAACACAATCGGTGTGTGTCCTATGGCTCTGGCAGATCCCCCGGACTGTGCACACCCGCTGCTCCCAGCCCCGTCCAGCAGCATCCCTCAGCATCCCTCAGCATCCCTGTGCCAGCCCAGCCGAGGAAACCTTGGACAAAAGAAGCTCAGAACAAAATCCAGAAGTGGGGAAGTGGCAGGAGAGGGCCTGTGGCAGATCAGCCGGATCCCCAGGAGGAAATAATTGGAACAAGGCCCCGGCACGTGCCAGGGAATGGGATGGGATGGGATGGGATGGGATGGGATGGGATGGGATGGGATGGGATGGGATGGGATGTGGGATGGGATGGGATGTGCCAGGGGATATTCCCTGCCAGCCCTCTCCGGGCACCGCAGGCAGGAGCAGCCACTCCCCTGCCCCAGCCCACAAGAGGGTGACGGAGGGGAGACACCGGAAAAGGGCATTTTGGTGGAAAAGCCTCTCTGTGACTGAACTCCTCGGTCTTCATGGAAGAGGCTTTGCTTTCCCCGGGAGATTCCTCTCAATCCCACCGAAGCCGGAGAGAAAACAGCGCTTCAGGCACTTCCCAAGCACCCAGGACCACTTCTGCTCTGGAATACACCTTCTCCTCCAGGCAAAGGGGTCTCCAAACCCTAAAGACCTGCCCCAAGGCCCCTTTATCCACCCTGGCTCTGCCGCAGGGGAGCTGTAGGGGATGGGGGCAGTGCCCAGTGCTGGGAGGGCTGTGGTGGAACCCCAACACCGGGATAAATCTGTAAAGCACATTTCAGCTCCAAAGGGATGTCTGTGAGAGGAGAGGGCAGCGCAGGGGGGCAAAATCCTTTTTGTTTGCAGGAGAATGAGCTCGGGGCTGTGTGCAGGTGGTGGGACTCGCACGGGGGGAGGGCAGGGACTCACAGCAATATTGGGAAAAAACATGGGAATTGATGGAGAAACAGGGCTGGGGGAGCAGTGGGGCTCCCCAGGGCTACCCCAGCCTGGTGAGGAGCCTCGCCGAGGGCAGAGGTGCATCCCTGCTCCCCAGGGAACCCCCCCAGGATCCGTGGGAGAACTGGCCCCGAGTTTGGATCTATGCACGGAGACACAGACACGTCCTTGCGCCTTCAAGGGCACCCCAGCGGGCAGGACACGCCGGTGCTGGGGCGTGGGGGGCATGAGGGGTCCCGCGGGTGTCCCCCGGGGTCGGAGCGGGGTGTCCCGTGCCCGTGCCCTCGGGAGGTGATGCCAGGAGTGTTGCAATTCCCGGGCTGGGTTTCCATTCCTGCGGGCTGCCTGTGCCAGAGCGCTGATTGCAAGGCAAAGCTTCGCAGCTTGGAAACTTGGCCGGCTCCGGCTGTTTTCACTCTCTCCCTCCCTCTCTCTCTCCCAGGCTCTTTCATTCATGCTTCCTCTCTCTTTTCCCCAGTGCATTTCTCACTCACGCTCTCATTCATGCTCGCTCGCTCATTCTCATTTTCCTGGCTGTATTTTTAGCTCCCTCGCCGTTCGGAGGATGTGAACATTATCCCTGAGTCATGACTTTGTGAGGAAGCAGCCAGCCAGGGCTCCCATTACAGCCCGCCAGGGCTCTTATCAGCTGCAGCGCAGCCTTGCTGGGGAGGGGGCTTTATCTCTCCCCTTCCTCTCGCTCCAGCTGCTGCAGCTCCAGCCCCTCTCCGAGCCCACGAGGCTCATCCCCCCCGGCCGTGTCGTGATGAGGAGTTAAATCAAGATTGGCAGCCAGGAAATGGGAATAAAGCGTGGGGGCCAAAGAGCATCATCCACCCTCTGTCCTCCATTCTCCTTTCCCCCTCCATCCTCCATCCTCTGTCCTCCATTCTCCCTCCTCCATCTTCCCCTCTCCATCCTCCACCCTCACCTTCCATCCTCCCTTTTCCACCCTCCGTCCTCCATCCTCTATTCTCCCTTCTCCATCCTCCCTTCCTCCTCCCCGCTCCATCCCAGCTCTGGGGTGCTGCCGCCGGGATCGCAGCCAGGGAAGAGGTGTCTGGCAGGGCTCTGACTCCAAAAGCTGCCGGGTTATTCCCAGCCCGAGCAAACAGCCATGAGGTAATGGCACCTGGGGGCCGAGCCCTGAGCCTGCTCCGCATTTGCAAACACAAAATCCCCCCCGAGGGTTTCACTGGCTCGCGATCAGGTGGAAGCAGCGGCAAAGTTTGCAGCCGCTCTGTTCCCACACCGGGATGAGCTGTGGAAATAAAAACCATCCCACGCAGAAAGGATTTAAGCCAATCGTTAATTTGGGATTCGTTCCCAAATGCCAGGGGCACGCTGCGTGTCCTTTGGAGGGAGTAAACACTCATTCCCTGGGGAGAGGAGCAGCCTGCCCGGCACAGGCGGTGCCCCAGCCCGCGTCCTGCCCAGGGGACAGCCAGGATGATTTCCAGGTGCCCCCGGGTCGCTGCCGGGGGGAGGGGGAGGGCAGAGGGCGGATTTCGGCGTGTCTGACGCAGCCCCGAGCATCACGACAGGGCTGGGCCGGTCACGGCGCTGGGCGGCAGGCGCAGCTTCACCTTTCCATGACATTCGGGCTGTTTTCAGCTCACTTCCTCTGCCTTTCCTCTCTAACCTTTCGGTTATCTCCCTGATACTCTCTCCTCCCTTTTCCACCCCTCTGCTTATTTTAGCTGCCTCTTCCTGCCTGCTCGTGTGGCCGCTGCCCTGCCCTGGTCCCCTCCCGTGCCCTCTCGGTGGCAGAGGAGGGGTCACTGTCCTGCCCTCAGCTCCAGGGCAGAGTTTGCCTCCGTTTTCATCCCTATCTTGCCATCATCCTCCCCAAACATGGCTGCACCCCAAATCCCCGCTCAGGAGAGGACTTCTTGCCCCCTTTTCCACGCACGCTGCCAGGGGAGTCCCTGCAGCCTCTTCCTCCGGAATGGTTTGGCTTGTGGTTATCCCTCACTATTTCCCAAAAACCCCATTTCTGCATCCCAGACACCTCTTCCTGCTCGCACTGCCTACACTGATGCTCAGCCCAAACTTCCAGGCGGTTGAAACAGATCCTTGTGGTCCTCTCCCCCCCATGGAGATGCTCCCAGTCCTTCATCCCTGCCCTGCAGTGATGCTGTGCCAGCAGCCAGGAGCCAGATCTGGCTCTATCCCACCCTCGAGGCCATTTGTCCACCCCAGGAGGACAACAAAACAGATGCCAGTGGAAACTGCCAGGAGAGATGAAAGGCTGACACAGGATCAGGAACCAGCTCAAGAAATTTGAGGAAGAAAAATCCACCCAGAGCTACTAAAGAAAGGAGCTTTGGGTCAGGAAATCCCAGTGCTGTGGCTCTTGGAGCTCGGAGAGGATCCCAGGGATGGATCAGGCCCTTTTCTCCTGCTTTTATCTCTGGTTCCCAGTAGGAGCCAAGAGTGGAGCCACTCGTTTGGCTGAACAGAACCATTCCCCCACACGTCTCTGAGCCGGGGGCTTTCTTCCATGGGATAGATACAGAACTCTGGGAAAGAGGGATCTGGGCAGGGAATTGCTCCATGGCAAGACACGAGGCAGTGGAGGGGGTGCCTATGGTGCAGGATGTGCCCCTGTGACCCCCTGGGGGACAGGAGGGGACCAGCAGGAGCTCGGGGACCTTGCTGGTCGTGTTTGTGCAAGAAATGAGCCCTTTGCAGCCCAGAGTCAAAACACTGCGGCAGTGGAAGCCAGGGCTTCCTGGGCTGAGCCCTGCTGCTAAATAAAAGACAAAAGAAAGAGTAATTAGGTGCCATTAATTGTTGTTAAGAGGATTTTTGCTGGCAGCCAGCGCTCCTCTCCAGGGACCCAGCCCCAGCCTCACCCGGCACGGCTGCAATAACACTCACTGTGGATTTGGGGTTATTTCCAGTGCCCTGATTTTGCCTTTTCTCCCAGTCCCAGCGGCCACCAACCCTCCAACCCTCCCCATCTCCTCTGGCCGTGCTCACACCAGAGCCAGGGGTGCTCTGGGATGGGGTTGGCAGGGAAGGAGAGGACAACCTGGTACCACGGCGGGATCTGGCCCATTCCAGGCTGACCTGGAACAGCAAATCCATGGATGCTGCCAGCATGGCAGTCCTGGGAATCTCAGCTGCCCTGTTTGTGTGGGGATGCAGTGCAAGGGACAAGCCAGGAATGTGGAAATGATTCTCCTGCAAGGAGAGACTGAGAGAATTGGGATTGTTCAGCCTGGAGAAGAGAAGCTCCAGGGAGAGCTGAGAGCCCCTTCCAGGGCCTAAAGGGGCTCCAGGAGAGCTGGAGAGGGACTGGGGACAAGGGATGGAGGGACAGGACACAGGGAATGGCTTCCCACTGCCAGAGGGCAGGGCTGGATGGGATATTGGGAAGGAATTGTTCCCTGTGAGGGTGGGGAGGCCCTGGCACAGGGTGCCCAGAGAAGCTGTGGCTGCCCCTGGATCCCTGGCAGTGTCCAAGGCCAGGCTGGACAGGGCTTGGAGCACCCTGGGACAGTGGAAGGTGTCCTGGCCCATGGCAGGGGTGGAATGGGATGGGATTTAAGGTCCCTTCCCACCCAAACCATTCCTGGGTTCAATGAAAATGCCAGTGGTGCATTTGGCTCTGAGGGCAGTGAAGGGCGAGTCCTGGGGATGTTCAAAGGCTCCTGTGCCCCTGTCCTTCACCTGTGCTCTGGCTTCTGTGCCTTCCCATTAGAGTTTATTAATCCTGATGGCTGTTACTGCACTGTGTGATGGACGCAGCCCTCGGCAGGCCTTGGGACACTGCCGAGAACCAGAAGCAATTTAATAACGAGGAGCCAGGGCTGAGGCCCTGCTTTCACTCTGCCTCACGGGTGAGAACCCCACTGGTTCTCATCAAGGGATGAGATGTGTCCCCCCAGCTCCATCTGCTGTTTTCCAATGATCCTGAAACTCAGAGAGAGGAGGTTCAGATCGGAAATCAGGAGGAAATCCTTCCCTGTGAGGGTGGGGAGGCCCTGGCACAGGGTGCCCAGAGAAGCTGTGGCTGCCCCTGGATCCCTGGCAGTGTCCCAGGCCGGGCTGGATGGGGCTTGGAGCCACCTGGGAGAGTGCAAGGTGTCCCTGCCCAGGGCAGGGGTGGGACTGGATGAGCTTCAAGTCCCTTCCAAGCAGAATCGTTCTGGAATTCCATGATCCTGCTCAGAAACATCACACATTTTTAAGGCTCAAGTATGGATCCCAGCACTGCCAGAGCTGCTTCCCAAGCCAGAGCAGGGGATGCCGAGGTGGAATGCAGCCCTGGGGAAAGAACTAAGGGGATTTGGGGCTGATACTTAAACTTTCTCCAAGTTATTTTATTTTTCCTTCAGTCCTTCCCGGGCACTGCCTCCCTGCACTCAGACCGGGTGTTCCCTCTGCTGCCGAGGCCACGGGGCAGGTGAGGAGAGGGCACCCAGAGTGACCCAGAG
Organism: Pachycephala philippinensis; assembly: GCA_013397055.1. Lineage (NCBI taxonomy): Eukaryota > Metazoa > Chordata > Aves > Passeriformes > Pachycephala > Pachycephala philippinensis. The sequence goes on from VWZT01002643.1 coordinate 487,291, forward strand.
CCCTGCAAACCATCCCGCGACCCACCCTTCATTCCAATGAGGACAAAACATCCTTTTAGGGCCCCGTCCCCATGTCAGAACCCACTGGGGTTGGGGTGACCCCACAGACAGCGAGCTCAGACCCTCAGTGCAGTTACCGGCTGCACCACAGCCCAGAGTTCGCTCCCATTTGTGCATCCTAAAAGTTGGGTTTGCATCCTCCAAGCTCCAGACCTTTGTGGTTCCCCATGAAAAGCGCTCCTTTAGCTGCAATCACCGCGGCGGGGCGGCAGCGCCTCCCTGACAGCCGCAGCTCCGATGTTCGAGAGCAGCTTTGCTCTGACCAGCAGCGATGGTCGCGTCCCCGCCGCGCCTCCCGAGCAGCTCGGGAAGCTCAAGGACGCCTCCCGAAGGCGATCCTCGCCCAAGCTTCATCCCCCTGAGCTGCCCGGGACTGAACAAAGAGGCTCCGCACTCCTCCGACAGAAGGAATTTATTGTGCCCAAGCCGTGAGGTTTGTGCTCCCGGGGAAGAGATCGGGAGCGCCCAGGTGGGGTTCATCCCGCGCTGCCGGGTTATTTTTGTCCCCCTGGCAGCACCTGGAGCAGCTCAGAGCCTGCGGGCTGTTTGTCTGCGCAGCTCATCTGTGGGGCAGGGAAGTGGGAAAGGAGGGGATTGACTCCGCAAACGTGGGGAGCTGAGCTGCAGGGAGAGGTCAGGAGTCCGGCTCTGCGAACCGCACTGCCAGGGCAGGCACCTCCGGGGAGCAGCGCTGGAGCGTCCCAGCACATCGAGGGGTCACAGGGCCCCAGAAGGGTTTGGCTTGGGAGACACCTTGAAGCTCATCCACACCTTGAAGCCCACCCCTGCCCTGGGCAGGGCCACCTCCCACTGTCCCAGGGTGCTCCAAGCCCCGTCCAGCCTGGCCTGGGACACTGCCAGGGATCCCACCCCCAGCAGGATTCACTGACCCGGCCAGGTCCGTGCGGGGCCTCCAGCCACAGCAGAATCCATGGGGGCAGCACAAGACAAAACCCCATTTCTGCTCAGTTCTCATCCCCAGCGCAGGCCAGTGGCTCCTTTAGGGATTGTGTTATCCTCAGCTGGAAACTGGAGCACAAGGAAAGGGAGGATTTGTGCACTGTCACCCATTGCTTGGCAGAGCCGCTGCTGAGTCCCCTGAGCTCAGCAAACCCCCCCAGGCTCAGTGCAGGACGCTGCCAGTGCTCCCCCTCCAGCAAACACACACACATTGCTGATATTTATTTAAATTGCATTAAAAGCCCATTTTCCAGCTCAAAGCGAGAGCAAATAAAGTCCCCACCAGTGTGACAGCAAAGCCCATCCATTCCTACACCTAAAAATCAGAATTTTCTTTTTCTTTCTTCCTTTCTTCCTTCTTTCCTTCCTTCCTTCCTCTCTCTCTCTCTCACTTTCTTTCTCTCTTTCTCTTTTTCCCCCTCTTTCTCTCTCTCTTCCTTTCCTTCTCACTTTCTTTCTCTCTTTCTCTGCCTTTCTCTCTCTTTCTCTTCCCCCGCCCTTCTCTTTTTCTCCCTTTCTCTCTCCCTTATTCTCTCTCTCTCTCTGTCTGGCTAATGAAAGAACACATTTTCATATTTTACCCACTCGCCCTCGTTCCCAACATTCCGTCAGTGCCACTTCCAAGCTCCCATCCATCAGCACAAGCACTCGCCTTACACCGTTATGGTTTTGTTTAAAGTAACTGAAAAGGAGGAGGAAATGTCGAGGCATTTCTCCGCTGATGCAGCAGCTTGTTTGGGAGGTTCAGGTGGATCTGAGCTCTTTAAGGCAGTTTTAAGCTGTCAACTTCACTTAAAAGCCTTAATCCTACATGAAAAGCCCCGGAGCTGCGGCAAAGCCGGGAGCGCTCCGGGTACGCCTCATCACCTGCAGCATTTCCCGGCACTTCTCATTATTTTTGCTATATTTTCCTTTTTTCCAGGCCTAAATGTATGCACAGACTTCTCCTTTTGCTTTTCTCTGCAGTGACACTCCCCTCTCCCCCGGATTTGTGGGGTTGTTTTAAATCGGCAGCATCCCCGGGAGCCGCCTGCTGCCGGCCGGCCGCACTGCACGGCGGGGCGGGAGGCAGAATTCCCGGGAAGGGCAGGGATGGGGCTGGAGCCCCCCGGGAAGGGGCAGGGATGGGGCTGGAGCCCCCTGATCCCCGGGAAGGGCAGGGATCGAGCTGGAGCTCCCCGGGAAGGGCAGGGATGGGGCTGGAGCCCCCTGATCCCCGGGAAGGGCAGGGATGGGGCTGGAGCTCCCCGGGAAGGGCAGGGATGGAGCTGGAGCCCCCTGATCCCCGGGAAGGGCAGGGCTGGAGCCCGAATTCCCGGGAAGGGCGGGGATGGGGCTGGAGCTCCCCGGGAAGGACAGGGATGGGGCTGGAGCCCCCCGCTCCCCGGGAAGGGCGGGGATGGGGCTGGAGCCCCCCGCTCCCCGGGAAGGGCGGGGGTGAGCAAGCCCAGCCAAGGGCAGCACAAAGCACCTTGCATCACGAGGTCTGGCAGGTGCAGATGGTCTCGAGGCTGAATAAAAACTCCTTTTCTCTCCCCTTTTCTCCTCCAGAGAGGCAGAAGTCCCAAGTGAGATGCTCTTTTCCTCTTAAATCATGGCAAACATGTCCAAGGGTTACATCTCCCAAACTCCCAAACTTTGGTCTCTCTGCTTTTCGCTCCACCTCTGCAAGACCCGGAACACAAAGCTGCTGTTAACAGCCCTGGGTTGAGCTTTTCATCTTCATTTTGAGCTCAGCAGATTCCCTCCCTCCTGGCTATCCTGGCTTGTTTTCCTCATCCATCTCCCAAGTGCTGGAAGGAGCCAAAAATAAATTCTCCGAGCTCTGCTCCTTTTGGCCACTCTATTGCAGGGCTGGAGGGGTTGCACCGGCCTCCCCTGCTGCTGTAACGAGCTCGAGTTTAATTATCATGAGTTTGCTTGGGATGAGAGGGTGAAGGAGAGCCACCTCCAAAGGCTGAAAAGCCGGGAAGGGGATGGATGGTGGAGAACCTGTGAGTGCCCAGCCTGGCAGCAGGAAGCTGGGAACATTTGGAGGTTTGGGGGTAGAATGAACCAAGTTAAGCCCAGAGAAGAGATTTCCAGGGACATGGCACTGCCTCAGGTACCAGCGAGGATAAATCCGCAGGCACTCAGAGCTTTCCAGGCGGTTCAGAGGCTTTCCTGCGCCCCGGGACACTGCTCTGTCAGAGACACGTGAGGAGCCCCCCGCTTTGGCTGCAGATCTGAACCTCCACAGATCTCAGAGGCAGGCAGGACCGTAGATTATCCCGGCTGACTTCCCGGCTAACGCAGGCCAGATGAGTCCATCCCCTCATTCCTGCCCTGAGCCCGAGCGTTCCCGCCTGGCTCCGCATCTCTTCCAAAGCAGCATCCGGTCTTGATTTAAAGACTTCAAGAGATGGAGAATCCATCACTTCCCGTGGCAGCCCGTGCCAATGGTTATTTCTAACAAAGGAGGAAGCGATTTAGAGCCGGGCTCACGTGTCAGAAGCCTCTCTGGGTATGGGATGGCTCCCAGGCTGCCTCTCCCTCAAGTAAAGGCACAGAGCACTCACGGACAAAGGATTTGCCCTGAGTGTGGCTGCTCTCTCCAATGTTGCAGTTGATGTACCCTAAGTCGGTCTTTTCTCTATGAGCATCATCTTCCGAAACCCACAGTGGCTGTGCAAACATTCCCTCAGCACATTCCTTCAAAGTTGGTTATCTTTCCCAGAAAAAATCCCAGCATATTTTGCCAACACACACAGGGAATCCTCCCTGGGAGCCTTCAACCACCCCGGTCCTTCCAGTCCCATGGGCTGCTGGAGCAGCAGAAGTTCTGCAAGGAACACCCCCAAGAGCCCCCCAGTCCCTGTGAATCCATGGCTCTTTCCCATCCTCCTGGAGGAGCAGGGAAGAGCCTGGCGCTCACAGCCCCGCTGGGTTATCAGGGCAGACATGGACACCTGGATCTGCCTCCTCCTTTCCAGGTTTTCTGAGCTCACATCCCTCAGCACTGCAGTGGGACAGCCCCTGGCCGTGGCTCAGCTCACCTGGACAGGACACTGAGCATGGGGCAGCAGGAAAAGGATCAGGAAAAGGGTTTGGGAGAGCTGTGACAAGTGGGACTTGTCTTGGAGGTGGGACTGTGTCCCCTCCTTGTGCTACTGCCTTGGACTCATCCTCAATCCTGGATTCCTGTTGGAGCTGACAGGGGACTGTGCCTGGACAGATGCAGGGGACCCTGCTGACAGCCCCAAGTGTCCTGCCACAGACCAAAGCCGGGAGCTCTCCCAGCTCCTGTGCTGGTGCCATCAGACCGTGCGGGAGCGTGCAGAACCAGATGTTCTCGTAGCCCGCTTTTCCCAGGTTATTTATATCCCTGCAATATTTGACGTTTCCTGTTTCATTAAAAGCCTCCAGGTCCCCAAGTCGTGTTTCAGAGCAGCGAGGCAGCGAGGCCACGGGAGCTCCTGGAGCATCCCAGAGCGTGTCCCTGCCAGGAGCAGGAGGGATGGAAAGGTGGGAGCTGCTCTTGGTGATTTCATGCTCTGAGATGAGAATTTGTGTGTCCAGGAGGGCTCTGAGGGTGGGGATTTGGTGCCCACCAGGCACCTGGGTGAATCCACCTGAAACTGCAGCTGTGGGAGCTCCCTTGTCCCAACGGATTGAGCAACCCTTCCCCGGGTGAGGATTCCCGGCAGCGCAGCTGGGCTTGGCTGAGAGTCCATCTGGCAAAAGGAGTTGGAGAAGATCTGAGCCAAACCCACGGAGATTTTTCACCCCTCTCTGGCACTGGCTGGAGGGGACAGAGCTGCCATCAAATCTCAGCTCCCTCAGATCTTCCAAAATCAGATGAGAGAGATCTCCAGGATGAGGGGAAATGTCTCATGTGGTCTCGGCTCCTCGGCTGATTGACACAACCCCCCAGCCCAGAGACCACAGGCGGGGCAGAATATGGCACGGAGGAAGAATGGGGATCAAAATCCATCTGGGAAGTTCGCTGTTGGATAACCACATCCTCTGAAAGGGCCGGGGCTGCTGCGGGAATCGGGGGGTGGGAGGAGCGGGACCGCCACATCGCCTCTTCTCCCCGAACAAATGTCCCCAGTTTCTGATTGCTTACCAGAATTCCCCCCGCATCCATCGGGATCCGAAACAACCAGGGCTTTCTCAAAGCAGCAGCTCTGGCCTCAGCAGAAATGCTGTTTTCCCAAGCTGCCACAAGATGCCAGCATTTCAGAGAGTTGCTGAGCTGCGGGCCGGCGGAGGGAGGGCGGGCTGGGCTGAGCCCCCTCTGCCCCTCCAGCTCCCCCCGGGATGTCACCGAGCCCCTCCGGCTCCCCACGCACAGGGGACGGGGATGGGACCTCTTCACTGGAGGTGCAGGAAGAGCATTTTTGTGGGAGGGGAGGGGAGGGTCTCCATGGGAGATTGGGGAAAACATCCCCGTGGGAGGGGAGGGAAAACATCTTCCCGGGGAGATGGAGGAGAGCAAATCCTTGGGGGATGGAGGAAAATATCTTCCTGGGAAGTGGAGGAAAGTGTCTCCATGGCAGATGGAGGAAAGCATTTCCATGGGAGATGGAGGTGATGCCTTAGGTTTTAGCTTTTATATGTTTCAAATTCTGCATTCCCAGTGTGTAACTCTGCAGTGCCCTGCAGCCTGGGAGCTGCTGCTCTCTCATGCTGAGACAGACAGAACAAAGCCTCTCCAGGCTGCTCTCCAAGGACACCCAGCCCGGCCTAGGCCCAAAATGTGTAACCCAGCATCTGGAGAAGGGGGGCAAGCTGAGGGCAAATTCCATCATTAGCTGAAGTTTAATTGGTGAAATTGGGTTGAGATGCAAATGGCCCAAAGCTATAAAAGTGTGAAGAACTCGTGACTCGGGGTCCATCTTGGGTGCAGCCTTTGGCCTGCCCAGGGTGTGCCTCTGAAGGCCTTCCAAATAAATATCCACCTTTATTCCCTTACTCCTGTCCAGTCTCTGTTTCTAGGTTGGCCTCTTTAGGCATCAGAGGAAAGCATTTCCATGGGAGATGCAGGAAAGCCTCTCCTGGGAGGTGGGAGCCGTGGCTCTCTGGGCTGCAGGCAGAGCAGGCCCAGCAGCTCTGCAGCTCCCTGGCGGTGCCCAGGCCATGGCTGCCCTGTTCTGGGGCACATCCCGGGGTTCAGGGATGCAGGGAAGGGCACCCTGAGCCTGGGAGACTCAAAGGAAACCTCCTCCTCCTCCTCCTGAACTGTGCACGTGCTGCTCAGGACCTCTCCCTCAGCATCCCCAGGCACTCGCAGTGGGAGTTTTCCCTCTCACTTCGCCAAACAGAGAGAGCCAAACAAGGCAGTTCCCCATTTTCTTGTATCAGTTATCCCTGGCAGTGATCCCTGGGGAGCTCCCAGCTCTCTTTCAGTTCTGTTCCTGCTCCACCTGCTCCACCCTGGGCCCTCCAGCAGGTCCCAGCAGGAGAAGAATGACTTTGTGGGCCCAGCTCTCCTTCAGGAGTCACAAAACTCCTGGATGTCCCTAAACCTGAGAGTGCCACTGGGAAGGAGCTGCTGATGGGGCTTTCCCAGCTCGGATGAGCTTTTTGCCTCCTGTGGAAAGACACAGAAGAAATACAGCTCCTCCCTCATGCTGATAACCTGCTGACCCCCCTTGTTCACCAGCAGCCCCCTGCAAGCCTTGGGTTATTCCCCTAATCCTCAAAACATCCCAAACCCCACGTGGGCCCTCACAGCCCATCCCTTCTGCTGGGAGAGGGGGAACAGGAACCTGCCCACGGCAGCTGAAACCCTCGGGGCTCCACGATTCCTCTGTGACTCCTTAACAGTTCCATCCACAGCGGCAGTGAGCTGCAGAACACCCCTTGGCATCCCTCAAAAGCTCTCTGATAAGATCCTGATCCCCTTTTCTGTCTACTCCCCTGGAGATGGGGAGATAGGACCATTAACACCTTGGTTTCTATAAATAAATGTGTTCCTTTCCCTTCTTTTCTTGCTTCACAGGTCTTCTTTCCCACCCAGAGGGACAAGGCAGATAATTGGAGCTGATGGATAATACACTAAAAACCCAAATCGCCGTTTGCTCTGAGGGCAGCCAGCTGCTTCGGAGCTTTATTTCCCAGACCACAGCAGGGAGGACAATTTTCCTTGGGAATCTGCCTTTGCAATCTCAGAATTCCTCAACTCGCTGCAGCAAATCGGGATTGGTGTAAGCAAGGAACTCAGTTTGCACAGCCCACAGCCCAGGCCAAGGACTTTTTGTACCTTGCCATGATTCTTACACTTCCCAGTCTCCCAGCACTCTGCTTTCCATGGCTCCACAGAGGTGTTGAATAAATTTCCTGTTTCACTCCTGCAGCAGCGAGCCACAGCTTTATCAGGGAGCATTTCGGGGGGCAGACACTGCTTCCAGACAGCGCTGGCTCCATAAAAGAGCTGTGCAATGGGTCTGTGGGATAATTCCTTTCTTGCTCGCCACAGTTCAAACCCTCAGCTGGAGCTGACAGCGAGGGCTCGCCTGTGGCACACAGGGATGCTCAAAAATGGATCTTTTTTCCACACATGCTCACATAAAATGGACTTTTCTGCCCCAGAGTGGAAAACCAAATGTTTCACTGTCTGCTTCTCATTTATTTTTGTTAGAGAGCAGCTTAGCTCTTTCTTTAAGCCACCCAAAATTATTGATTTGTAGTTTCCTGGTAATATTTCCATTCTGCAGCTGAGGCTGTGAAGGCTTCACATTCAGAAAATAGAGGAGGATTTCATCATCACCTTTCCTCAGGGAAAACTTCCAGCCAGAGCTTTGGTACGTGGCAAGCTGTAGAGACACCTCAGAGCAAACCTCAGCCCTCACCCCACTGATCATTCCGGAGCACACCCCAAAGCCAGGCTGCCTGCACTGGGAATCCTGGAGGCTGCCCAGTTTAACCCCCGGGCAGCAGCAAAGGCAGCAAACCCTCTGGATTGTGCAGCAGGAGACGTGGCAGAGCCATCCCTGCTCCCTTCTGTGTCCCCAGCACAGCACAGACGGGCCTGCAGAGCAGACATGCTGCGGCCAGATGTGCTCAACATCTGCTCAGCCCAACAGAGCCAAAACAACAGCAACAAATAACTGGGAAAAAAGGGAAAGGAGGCACATCCATGGATGCTGCAGGGTGCAGGGTCTGTCTGACCTGCTGGGGCTTCTCAGGAAAGGCTGGTGGCACAGGGACAGCTCAGCTGGGGGCGACATCCCTGCTCCCAGGGACAGCACTCCCAGCCCTGGGACAGCCCAGGGAATCCAGGGGGATTGGGACACTCCATGGGGATCCGTGTCCCTCCAGGGGGATTGGGACACTCCATGGAGATCTGCGTCCCTCCTGCGGCCTGTGAGTCTCAGGTGGACACTCAGGGCCACTTCCACATGCACATGACACAACGGGGTCTGGATTTCCAGTGTCCCTGGGGGTGAGGCTGTGTCCCCATCGCCTCCTGCAGGCTGATCCCAAAGTGCAAACAGGCCACATGCTCGGCGCTGCTGCTCCAGGGAAGTGTCACAACAGGGAGTTCATTCCCAAATCAACGGCAGGGCCTTGGTGGCTGCTGGCCCGAACCTCGCCCAGGATCACCCACGATGAAAGAAAAACCAGGAGTGTCCAGCCAAGCCTTGGGTCCTGCTGGGATGATCCAGGGTGCTCTGAGCACAGGACAACACCATGGGGTGTCCCCAAGGCCGATGGGAAACACCACTGCCTTGGCAGCTCTGAAAAGGACAAACCCCATTCTGGAGGCAGGAGAGCACAGCCCCAGAGAGGGAAACTCGCTGGGTGACACCAGTGCTGGGGCAATCCCCTGCAGGGACACCCTGGGCTGGTGTCCTCCCCTCTGGGGACACCCTGGGCTGGTGTCCTCCCCTTTGGAGACATCCTGAACTGGTGTCCTCCTCTGCAGGGACACCCTGAGCTGGTGCTCTCCCCTCTGGGGACACCCTGAGCTCGTGTCCTCCCCTCTGGGGACATCCTGAACTGGTGTCCTCCTCTGCAGGGACACCCTGAGCTGGTGCTCTCCCCTCTGGGGACACCCTGAGCTCGTGTCCTCCCCTCTGGGGACACCCTGAGCTCGTGTCCTCCCCTCTGGGGACACCCTGAGCTCGTGTCCTCCCCTCTGGGGACATCCTGAGCTGGTGTCCTCCCCTGCGGGGACATCCTGAGCTGGTTTTCTTGCCTGTGGGGACACCCTGAGCTGGTGTCCTCCACCATGGTGACATCCTGAGTTGGTGTTCTCCCCTGTGGGGACATCCTGAGCTGGTGTCCTCCCCCACGGGAACACCCTGAGCTGGTGTTTTCCCCTGCAGGGACATCCTGAGATGGTTTTCTTGCCTGTGGGGATACCCTGAGCTGGTGTCCTCCACCATGGTGACATTCTGAGTTGGTGTTCTCCCCTGTGGGGACATCCTGAGCTGGTGTCCTCCTCTGCAGGGACACCCTGAGCTTGTGCTGTCCCTGGGTGACCTCAGCCCTACTGAAATGGGGCCCAGCCTCACCCCCAGCCCAGCTCCCACACTGGCTCAAAGTCACTGATTTAAGCTCAGCCCCTGAGCCCTCCGGGTGTAAATCCACGGGAAAATGCCCATCTTTTCCCCAGCCTGACTTCACCCGTCACTGACAGGTCCCAGAACATTAAAGCCCAGCCCAGCCCCTGCCTCTGTGTGCCCACAGCACCCCTGGCCACCTCCAGGGCCTGATTCTGCTCCCAGTTTTCACATCAGGGCACGTGGCCGGTTAAGGAAAGCCCAGCAGCCACAGCTGGCAGGTTGGGACTGGCTCACAGACTCTCAGTCATGGAATCCTTCACGTTGGAAAAGCCTTTGGAGGGTCTGGATGCTCTTGCCTGATGTTCACAACCCGGGGGAGTGCTGGGCTCTGCTCCTCCGAGCCCCTGGCGCAGGGCTGGGCACAGGGGAGGTTTTGTCTTGCCTGGGCTGAGCTCTGCTGCAGCTGGGGTTTGAACCTATGGATAATAAAAAAGCCTCAGCAGGGAATTTCTTCAGCCCTCTGCAGCATTTTGTGAGAGCTCTGTCTTCCCCATACAAATTATTTAAAACAATGTTACAGTTTTGTAAACTTCTGCACCTGCGAGTTGTTTTGCAGTACTGTTACGGTTCTAGCGAGAAAAATATTTAGAAATGGGTGTTCTAGAATTTGGCCAATCACCTCAGGGGGTAGATGGCCAAAGGACCAATTACCTTATGCCATTTAACACACTTTTGCAAATCAACGTATAAAAGCTGTTCGATTTACCATTAAATCCCTTCCCTTCATCCTTGGCGCTTGGACTCTGTCGTTTCTTTACCCATCCATGGTGCAGCAGCGACATGAACCCAGCCCTGTGACCCTGGAGCGGGACCCCCATCGCAGCCCTGGCTGGGAACATCCCCGGGGCAGGGCCAGGGGACAGCAGGACACTCACAGCCCCAGCCACCTTGGGGGTGGGTTTGACATCTGTAAATACCCATCTGTAAATACATTTCATGCCTGGAGTCAGGAGAAATGGATCCCTTGGCAGAGCTGGAGCTGCGCTCAGGCTCTGCAGCAGCTCTCCTGGACAGACCAGGGCCTGCTGATGCCAAGGAAAACCCCTCCCCTGGGCAGAGGGGCCACCAGGAGCCAGGTGCTGCACGGGTGCCCTCAGTGGGCAATGCAGAGGTGACAGCAGAGCTTCTTCCAGCTGAAACCCCCCCGGGTGTTCCCCTGGAGCCTCCCCACCATCCGCTCTGCAGCCTGCCCTGCCTGTTCCTGCACAGGGGTTTGAAAAGGCAGAAATGCAGAGATCTCTCTGCACCAGCAAACCTGATTTCCTCGCCACTCTGCCCCGGTCAGAACTCTCCTCTGTGCCTCACTGAACTCCCCTGGAGGGAGGGGTTGGGTGAAATAAATAAGGAAAACCAGAGTTATGATGCTCAGGGAGCAGGAATTGGCTCCTTGGCACAAAGAACATTTCTTCCTCTGGGTGCTGCTGTCCTGTCCCTGCCCCACGTGGGAAGTTTCACATCCCTCTCCTTGTCTCCTCACCTCCAGCCCGGCCCATCTGATGCTGCCCAGCCCAGTGGAAAATATTGTGATGTGCATCTTTCCCTGGCAGTTTGGGGGTGCAGGGAATAATCCCCAGCAGCTGGAAGTGGTTCCTGTGAAAGTGCCGTGAGTGGAGCAGGAGTGGGACCAAAGCAGGGATCAGCCTCAGTTCCCGGCCTCACTGAGGCATTTCCCAGGATTTCCACACATCACCAAGTGTGGAGCAGAACCCTGCTCAGGGTGACTGAATTTCTGTCAGTATGAAGAAAAATCTGATTACAGAGGAGCTGGCTGTGCCCCTGTGCAGGGACAGGAACATCTCTGGAGCTGGGATCATCCTCACCATCTCGGCAGGGGATCTGAAATGGGAGTGCACAAATGGGTGGGGAAACTTAAAAAGAAAAGAGCTGTGATCCCAGTGATGCTGGGAAATCTGGATTTTTGCATGTTTGAGGTAGCCCTAGAGTGGAGGGGACAATTTTTTCCTCAAGTGTTGCTGTTTCAGTGGCGCAGTCATGGAGGCCAGCCCAGCTGCGAGCTGTGCCCGTTCTCCTGGTGCAGGTGGGGAGTGAACCCTCAGGGAATCTGGGTTCATTCCAGGACAAAACCTGTGGCGTGGCTTCGGAGAGGAATGGAAAGAGAGAGCTGTGGGGTGGGAGATGATGGTTTCCCTCACAGACCCGTCCCTGTGGTGCTGCCCAGGAGAAATCTCCTGCTGAGGGACACAAATCCCCACCCGGGGTGACACCAGGGCTGTGTTCCAGAATTCCCAGGTGGGCAGAGCCTGGCCAGGATGCCCACGCTGATGCCTTAGGTTTTAGCTTTTATATGTTTCAGATCCTGCATTCCCAGTGTGTAACTCTGCAGTGTCCTGCAGCCTGGGAGCTGCTGCTCTCTCATGCTGAGACAGACAGAACAAAGCCTCTCCAGGCTGCTCTCCAAGGACACCCAGCCCGGCCTAGGCCCAAAATGTGTAACCCAGCATCTTGAGAAGGGGGGCAAGCTGAGGGCAAATTCCATCATTAGCTAAAGTTTAATTGGTGAGATTGGGTTGAGATGCAAATGGACCAAAGCTATAAAAGTGTGAAGAACTCGTGACTCGGGGTCCATCTTGGGTGCAGCCTTTGGCCTGCCCAGGGTGTGCCTCTGAAGGCCTTTCAAATAAATATCCACCTTTATTCCCTTACTCCTGTCCAGTCTCTGTTTCTGGGTTGGCCTCTTCAGGCATCACCACTGCCCTGCCCTGCCTCAGGTCAGCCCCAGGCAATCCTCATCCCTCACCCCAACCCTTGCCAAGCCCTCTCTCACGGAGGATGCCTCAGGAACAAAGTACATTTGGTAAATCCTGGCATTTCTGGCAGCTGTGGCACCATCCCTGAGCTTCCAGGGGTGCAGTGCCTGACACC
>VWZT01002643.1:504308-518227 GCA_013397055.1 Pachycephala philippinensis
CTACTCCTTTGTTTCCCACACATTGGGAATGTTTTCCAGTGGGGAGCCCAGACTGAAGCTCCTCAATCCTGAAATGAACCTCTTGGTTTTGCAGGACTGGGAGCACGAGCTGGGCCCAGCTCCAGGCTGGGTGGGTCACACCCAGGGTTTATAAGGTGCTGTGTAAATCTAGAACCTCCCTGGGCCCAAAAGGATCCCCTGGTCTTTGTCCATGTGCCACCAGCGTGGCTCAGAACCCACAGCACGAGGCAGGAGCTGCTCACATGGGCACCAGGAGGTTTTTATGACCACCAGGATGTTTTCATAACCACCTGTTATCCCCATGTGCACAAGGGGTTTGGTGGTAACTGAAAAAGCGTGTGGGCTCGTCTGTAATGTATTTCAAACACAAAAATATCTGGGCTAATTATATCCAAGAACAGCAGCTGACATTGTTCTGGCAGCCCAAAAACTGTCGTAAGCATGGCTGTGGGATGGAAAAGTGAGGTTGTGTGCTCTTCCTCTGGAGAACCAGCTGGAGGGAAGCTTTCATGCTCTGATGGTTGTTTCTAAGCAGGAAAACTTCTGCAAACTCTGTTCTTTGGGGCAGCTGCTCTGGTTTTACCTTAAAGTCTGTAATTTATGACAGGCCCTTCACATCTGAGCTACTGAGGGGAAACGCAGCCTCACAGAGAGCAGAGTGCCACTGGTGCCCAACACTCTCCAGCTGGCCACTGGGCCACCCCACCTCTGTCCTGGCTCAGCTTTTACTGACTGAACTCTGAGTTCACAGCGTTTCCATGTGGTTGGGTGATGGGGTTTTTTCCAGCCCTGGTTTGGATGCTGCTGTTCTGCCCTTACCCTGCTCCAGCAGCTTCAGTTTTGCTCCCACTGTTGCTCCACTGTCCCAGGATTGCTGAGCTCAGGCCATGGGAGCTAAACAGGGCTTCAGGAACTGGCCCTGGCCCAGGAACCTCTGAGGGCATTCACAGAATCCCAGAATGGTTTGGGTTGGAGGGACCTTAAAGCTCCAGTTCCATCCCTGCCATGGATCCCAGGATGTTCCTCAGGTGCTTTCCAGTGCACAGAGGAAACCAAGCCTTCCCTCCCCCTTCCTACAGATTCCTCTTTCACCCCCACACCTTTCCCTGTGAATGTTTTGAATCCCAGTTTCATCCCCTCCACACTTTTGCTGTCTGAGGCTGGTGGAAGATTCCCTGCCCACAGCATGGGGTGATCTTCAAGTTCCCTTCCAACCCAAATCGTTCTATGGAATCTGCACTTCTCCCATCTCCTCTCCTTGCACTTCTCTCTTGTCCCACACAGTTTCTTTGGCCCATGAATTGGTCAGAGCCGCCCTCAGCCTCTCCTGCTGTCCCTATTCCAGCCGGGATATCCGGGAGGCCCCGTCAGTGCCTGGCAAAGCCCTGCCATGGAGCCATGGCAGCAGACTCTCACTTGCTAACATCAGCCAGGGAGACTGCCCAGTTCTCGGCTCCTCTCCAGCTGGGAGCATCACTCCCCCACAAAGCCCCTTCCCAAGGAAAGGCTGCTCCAGCAGCAGTGGGCAGGGAACCCTTTCATCTGCCTGGAGCCCCCCGAGCTGTCGGGGACAGTGGGGAGACAAAAGGGCCGAGGTATCAGAGCTCTTCAAGGACAGCCCCATGTGGGAAGGGCTGGAAAACATCGCTTTCCTGGGTTGTTTGAAATGTCCTCTTTATTTTATGGTTCATCTGATTCGAAGAGAAACCTTCTCGGTGGAGGAGTGGGATGGGAAACACACTTCCATGTCAAACCCTTGGAATCACATCAAGCTCCTGTTTCAGTCATTTATTTCCCTTGTATTCACCTTGGGGTTGGGTTTTTTTTTTCCTTTTCATTCTCCATCTGTTTATGTGGCCTTTTGGTGGAGCTGCCTTTCTCCTCCCTCCCTTCCCTCCCTTCCCTCCTGTACCATCCACAGTGGATGTCACCAGGTGAGATATTTTCGAGGAATTAATCTCTGGGATGAAATTCTGGATGCGTTCTCTTGGTTGGTTGTTTTTCTGTGGAGATCAGAGCAGGTGGAGCCCCTTCAGAGCTCCAGAAGGGTCTTCAGGGGCTGCCTGGTCTCTCCTGAGCCGGAGAGCTCAAGCCCAGTTTGGCCAGGGAGGCTCCAAGGGAGAATCAGGACAAGAATTTACGGTTTTGCTTAAAAAAAATAGAGGAAAGAAGCAATCCCAGAGCAAGCGAAGGCTATACAAGGAAGGGGAGCTGTACCAGAGGCAAGGATAACCTCGAGTTTTATATCCCAAAAAAGAAGATTTTTATCTTTTCTAGAAGAGGTGCTTAATGTAAAATTTACTAAAAAGCAAAGCAACAGCAACTCTTGCAGGGAACTTGGGGTCACGGCCACTTCTCTTTTCCGAAGAGGCAAAACTGCTGGAGGAAGAGGTTTGTTTTCATTTATTTTCCTTCTTTTCTTCCGTTTTTCTGGTCAGCATCAGCTGGGCAGGGATCTCTGTGGTGAAGGACCTCAGAGGGGTGGCAGTGCTGTCACCAGGGGCCACGGCCACCCCGGTGCCACTGCGAGATGTGACATCAGGGCCCGTGGGTGTTCTGTCACTGAGCGGATGCTGAAGGGGCTGAACACAAAAATTCTGGGAAAAAAGAGGAGTCTCCAGAGCAGAGAGCTCCCAGGAGAGTGGAGCCTGCTCAGGAGGAGCAGAGCTCGTGTGGGGTGAGGGGTTTGTGGGATTCCTGTCCTGCCTCTGCCCCAAGGATGAAATTCCTGCCCCACCTTTGCCACTATGGGAACGGATCCTTCTGTCTCAAGAATTCCTGTCCCTCTTCTGCCAGGGCGACTCGATCTGTTTGCCAAAGGGATTCCTGTCACTGCAGGATTAGATCCCTCTGCCCCGGGATTCCTGTCCTCCCTCTGCCACAGGGATTAGATCCCTTTGCCAAAGGGATTCCTGTCCCACTGCCATGGAGTCTTAAGGTCTTATCACCCCATTCCTAAATTTTCCTTCCTGACTTTTGTCCATGGAGCTTTCCCTGTCCAGGAAATGTCACTGGAACTCTCCCATCCCACCCTACACGACCTCGGGAGGATCTCTCGAATCCCACAGGGATTGGATCCCTCTGCCACAGGGATTTCTGTCCCACTTCTGCCACAGGGATTAGATCCCTTTGCCACAGGGATGAAATTCCTGTCCCAGGATGAGATCCCTCTGCCACAGGGATTCCTCTCCTCCCTCTGCCCCGGGATTCCCGTTCCACCTCTGCCCACCCCACTGCCATGGGGTCTAAGGTCTTATCACCCCATCCCTGCACTTTCCTTCCTGCCTTTTGTCCATGGAGCTTTCCTTGTCCGGGAAATGTCACTGGAACCCTCCCATCCCACCCCACCCCACCTCTCTAAGGACTGGTAAAAACCCACACACACTGAGGCTCACACCAGTCCCCAGCCCAGACTGGTTTAGGGAGTTCTGTGACATCCCACAGACTGTAAATCATTTCCTTGGATGTTCATAAACAACAGGAGTGGAAACGCCGACGTTTTGTAAATGATCAGGGCTTTAACAGCAACACCAAACTCCCACTTTTTGTAACTTCACAACAAACACTCCTCGAAATAAACGCTCCAAACGTGTCCACAAATGCAGATGGTAAAAGAGAAAGGTTCTCATTCCAATTAAACAGACAGGGAACAAGGAAATTAAAATTCCTGGGGCATTCATGAATCTTCACCTAACATTCCTTTTTCAGGAATAATATAGAATCCAACAGTGACAGCAATCCCTTTTTCCCTATGCGCTCATTTTATCTCCAGAACTAAAGCTTTCCCCGTGTTGTGATAACGATTTTATCAATAATTTATGATTATTTATTTGAATACTCTGATCACATCCATCACCAATATTAGGGTGAAGTGTATTGTATTTCAAAGGTGTTTTTCCTGCTACAGAGTGATTTAGCAGAGCTGAAATGTTTTTCCCAAAAATATTTATAGTGGATTTGCTGATTTTCAGTGGAATTCATCAAAGTGCCTTTAATGATTAAATTAATTAGTGGAAATGAAAGAGCAGATTCTCACTGAAATGGGGCTTCCTGAGCTCTCTGAATGAAACCTTTTTGCGATGGTAATTTATGACAGAAAACCCTTTTCATGCTAAAATTCTAAATTTGTCCTTCTTATCAATGGCAAATGAAAATAAATTTTAACAGGGAGGAGTTTCCTCTCGGACTAATAATTTAATTTCAGGAATACGGCTGGTTTTAATTCAATTTAACCGCTTCAGCTGTGCAAAAGTACCTTTGTGGCAGATGCTGCTTAAAGACGGCACAGGGAAAAGGCAGACTTTGCAGCCACAGAGGGTTCTGATCTCATCCCCAAACTCCCCAGCAGCACGACAGATGCAAACACAGGTGGACACCTCTCCATGGCAGCTGTTCCACTGTTTCTTCCCTGAATCCAGGGATCCAGGGCAATTCAGGAGCCTGGTTTTATTCCACCTCCTGGACTCGCCCGTGGGATATGAAGTTTGTGCTCCTTGAAGCACCAAGTGCCAGTCCCTGCAGTGGGAGCAGGATGTGGAAGGTGTTTGGAATCCTTCATTTCTGTGGGGTTCTGCCCTTGGGCACTGATGGATCTACCCATTTTTCCCTCCCAAACACGCCAGTCTGGGTGTCCTGGTGGCCAATTTCAGCAGGACAGAGTCATCACCTCACCTGTGGCTGCTCTCCTTGGCCACGGGGCCAGGGTTTGAGGTGCCCATAAATTTTGGGAGAGGAGCAGGGCCAAAACAAGTTGTTGTCATTATTTCCCCACAGAGCGTGGAAATGGAGGTGGCCAGTTAAAAACCCCACATTTCCCTGCCAGGAGAGAGAAGCCGAAGCCCGGCAGCGTGTGTGTGGTTCCATGTCAAACACTGGAGCTCCATCTGCCTTCCCAGACTTTCCTCTTCTTCCTAATTAACATGTTGAGGAATTTTAAAATGTAATAAACATGATTTCTAAACAAGCCGAAAGGAAAGCTCACTGCTCTCCGGTTTGATGTAAACATTTACAGCGCGGCTCCATCCTTAAACAGTTAATCTTATAGCGACCTATTAAAATAAAACGAATTGTGTTATAATTCATCCTAAAGCAACCTCGGGCTGAGTGGATCAGGTAACTCCTGCTTTTGCAGCCCTCGTGACGTTTTTAATCAAATTCAGCTGTAATTGCTGGAGCATTCACATGCCTCTTTTAATGCCCTGTCTCCATTTGGGACTCGTATGAGTCTGTTTTCTCTTAACGGAGCTAATAAATAGAAAACATGAAAAGAGCACATTTTGCGGGGCTCGGAGCTTTTGCACCGTCCCGTTTGTCGCAGCAATTTTCTGATGGGAACGCAGCACTTGTCAGCTCCCCCGCGCCCTGGGACAAGACCCTTTGTGGGGTTAGAGTCGCTGGTTTCGTGTCGCTCTCACCCCGTTAAAGGGGACAGGGACGCTGTCCTCCCCCTTGCCGCGGGATTTCATTGGCATCTTTAAAAGATCACCGCCGCTGATGGATGCTGAAATGTTGCTTACGAGCAAGTCACCCGCGGTTTGGGGAGGAAAGCTCGAAATGCGGGCTCTGCCCCCGAGATGTTCGTGGAAACAAAACCCTGCAACTTTCCCTGCCCAGGAGAGCAGGGGGGCGGTGGGCTTTGGGGTTTTTTTCAGTCTCCGACGCTCCAGCTGTTTCCAATTTGCCAGCAATTTTCTTTTGGGCTAGTAAAGCTCCCAGGATGGCTGGAAGTGGCCACATGGGTTTCTCCCCTCCGGTGTGGGGTTTGGTTACAAGGGGCAGCAAACCCAGCTCGGGATTCGGGGCAGGCGTTTCCCCTGAACTTGGGAGCGCTTTACATCCCAAATTCCTGTTAACGCCAACCTTTAAAGGTGATTTCATTGCAGGCTGTGCGTGTGCTCGGGGGTCCCTGCCGGATCCCGGCTGAGATTGCTTAAAAAGTGCAGGAAAATGAGAGGAAAATGAGAGGACGGGGCAGAGATGCACACGCGGGTTCCCTGCCCCGCCAGGAAAACGGGAAGAGGCGTCAGGGAACACAAGAGCGGAGCCCTCGGGGTTCCTCCCGTGCGCCGTGTTCGGTGTAATTCATACGTGGAAACGTGAGAAAAGAATGAGCGATGAGTTTGAAACGTGAACCCGTTCGGTCCCCGGCCGGCTCGGCTGTGCAGAGCTGTTCCCATCCCCGCAGAATAATGAGATTAAGGCTTGCAAAGAGCATTTTTAACCCCGTGCACGCGATTTTTAAAAAGCCTTTAATGCTGACAACGCTGCTTTTGATTTTAAAGGCGTTTTTTCCCTATTCCCTTTCTCTCCTGTTTGTCCCCTGATCCCTTCTCTCCTGCACACCTCGCGAGTCCCTCCTGTCGCTTTGCTTTTCCTTCCATCCCAAGGCAGCTTCTCCCTAAAATCCCCGTCCCCTCACCTTGAGGGAAAGGGTTTCTCTGACCACAAACAACAACAATTATAACAACAACAAAGAATCCCAAGAATTTCTATATTAAAAAGCGGCGAGCTCCCTGGTCGCTGGGTTCGGGTCTGAGTCTGTTTTCCTTGGAAATTGGGAGGAATGCTAAACGCCTCGTCTACCAGGGAGTAAATTGTGTGCGGAGCTCAAGGCACGGCTCCCAGGTTGCCCTTTCACCCCTTCACTTTATATGTTCCTCTTATTAAGGAGAAAAATGTTTCAATATGTTGGAACTTGGGGCAAAGCCGGGAAGGGGAGAAAGAGAATAGAGAATGGGAGAACATTTTCCGAATAGTTTTGGTAAGCCTTCTGAGGGTTGCATTTAAAATTGATGTTGTACTAAAATCCCTGGAAGTTTTTGCCCAGGTTAGCGCAAAATATTGTCTGCGAAGGATTCTGAGATGACAAAATGCACCAGGAACGTGGCTCCGATGGGGAAAAAAACGTCCCTGGATTGAAGATGTGTTTCCTCTCCCTCCTGAGCGCGTTACTATTTGATAGGCTCTTAGGAAATAGCTAAAAAGAGCTGGAGATTCGGCTTCCAGGGAGAAATGCGGAATTCGTGATCCAAAAGAATCGTTTGGAGCCGATTCCATCCCGCTTTCCCAGCCGCGGGCATCTGCTGCGTGCTCCGTCATGCTTTGGGTCCTGCGGCAGGGGGAAATAGGTTAACTCTTTTCTAGGTAAGAGTCGGGAAAAAAACCCTCAAAATAGGGAACGATGATTTAAAAACGGATATTTGAAACTTCCTTATTTTAAAAAGGGGATTTAAAGTAGCACTTGAGCTCCACTCAGCGTCTCTTCTCGGCTTGACTCCTCAGCAATATTTTTTTTTTAAGTTGTGAATTTTTTTCCTGTTTTTTTTTCTCTCTCTTTCTTTTTTTTTTTTTTTTTTTTTCTTTTTTTTTTTTTTTTTTTTTTTTTTTTTTTTTTTTTTTTTTAATTTTTTTGGTGTGTGGTTTAAAGTCGCTCGTAGCGCCAGGAGGGCTCATGGGGCGAGGATGTCCCATGGCCACCAATAATCGGAGCGAACAGCTGGAATATTGATAAGGGGGGCAAACGGAAATCAAATGAAAAGTAGAGGGCAGAGAAGCGAGGGAAAGGAAAGCAAAGCACGTCCTGGAGCCGCGAGCAGCGCAGAAGCCCCCTGAGGAAATGCCTGCTTGATGCAGCCTGTCTGGACGGGCTGGGAATTTTAACTTCAGCGCTGCTTTGGATCCAACAAGTTGAAATCTCTCTTCTCCCCGCAAAACTGCAGCGGCGAGGGCAGGGACCCACATCTGGCGGGGAGCTCGGGTTTGGTCTCAGTCTGGATCTTTACAAACTGCTCTGCCACTGGCTGAGGGCAAAGGGTCCGAGAGGTGAGTCCTTTCAATCATAGCGACGAGAATAAGCGATTCTAAAAGGAGTTTAAGAGGCCTTTTTCTATCGCGGCTGACGCTGGCAGGGCGAGACGATTGATAAATAATCCACTGCAGACTCTTGAGAACCGGCTCCAAAATATGCAGATGGATTTATTTACATGCACGGGCGTAATTACAACAGGGGGGTAAAGGAGGCGGCGGGGGGACGCTAATCAGAGGTAAAGAAGGGACCGGGGGAAGCCAATATGGGAATCCTTGACCCCAGAAAATTTACTGGCGAGGCAAAATTACCTTGTCCCTCCGCTCTGCCTGCCCCCACCCCCGGCGCAAGTTCAGAAGCGAAAGAAACTGGAATGTGTTAGGAGGGAGGACGACAGGAAAAAAAGAATTGTACTTATCAGAAACACATTGTCCGCCTCAGAGCCGCTTGCCCTCCCGTGCCAGCTGGACGCGCAATAAATACTTGAAAAATCAATAAAAGAGGGGTTACGTGCAAATAGCGAACTTTTCTTTTCCAGTTGTTGGGCTGTGGGTTTTTTTCTTGGGTTTTCTTTTTTTTCTTTTTTTTTTTTTTCCTTTCCCCTGACACCGCGGGTGTTTCGGTGGCTCCGGGGGTGTCCCCGGGCTTTGCGGGGGCGCAGCTCCAGCGGCCGCGCAGCTTCATTAAGGCAGCTCTGTAATTCCCCCCGGGGCTGGCTCGGGTTAGAGCCGGACAAGCCGCGCTAAAGGCGCACTCAGGACCCCACAACTTTTCCCCAAGAGCTGGGAAAAACCCCAACGCACCGAGCCCGGGGTGCGGGCCGCTGGTGCGCGGCTCCTGCGCATCCTCCTCATCCTGCCCGGTCATTTTCCTGCGGTAATTCCCGGGTCAGAGTCTGACTCTGCCCTTCCATCCCGGGGAAACGGGACGGAACAGCAGCACTCAGGAGCGGCAGAGCTGGGGATGCTTCTTAATGATACGCTAATTACACTTAGCTAATTACACTTAGCTGATTGTTTTCTGGCGCGTTCCAGAAGGACTGAGGACCCCGAGAGGAGCGGGGAGGACAAATAAAATCGGCTGTCGGATGTTTCGGTGGCTGCGGGTCTGTTTTCCCACACACCGTCCCCTTTTTCACCATCGTTGTTCATCTCTGCGTCTCTGTAGTGACGATTTTGGGGGTTGGAGGCAAAAATAACCCCCCTGTTCATCAGGAGCTCATCGAGTCTTAGGAGCACAGAAAGTCTGAGATAAAGTCTGAGCAGGACCCGAAACAGAAACGGGATTGACAACCCCGAGGGTTCCTTTAATATCTGCAGCAATGCTTCCATTCGGGATATTTTTTAATTTATGGTTTAATTATTGCTGGTGAGGAAGGTTCTTTAAATCAGTCGGGGCCGGCGGGTTAATGGCTCGGGATGGTTTCAATGAGCCCCTCGCTCAGCCCAGGGAAACCTTGGGGTACGAGTCAATGGGGTTAACTAGGCTCGACATGAAAACACGAGTATTTCAGCTGGCTTTTAATTGTTGGCTAAGAAATTCAGTTAATCAAATGTCAAACATTTCCCTCCACTCTGGTCAAAAGTGAAGAAGGCTCTTTTCCTGAGGAAGAGGGGGAATCCAAAGGAAAAACAAAAAAACCCCAGAAATAAACCCCTGCTCTTTGAGCCTCTCACTTGATTTCAGTTGCTGTGTTGTTGTGGTTCTCTGTCTTTTAAAAGTTACACTTAAATGTTTGATCATCCCCCTCTAAATTTTAGTACCAATCTTATTATTTAAACCAGACTTTATTCCTTTATTTTTCTATATGCATATATATGACCTGGAGTATTTGTATCATTTATTTCAGGTCAAATTTAGGACCTTTAAATATATCTAATAAAGCAGTAAGGATGTTTCAGACTGTACCAGACACTTCGTCTTACGTCAAGGTAAGACATGACAGCATCTTTAAACAGGTAATGTCAAAAATTCCAATCCTCCCAAATTCACGGTCGTTTGTATTGGTTGAAAATCTCGTTCTCTTTCTGACTGAATTTAGCAGGAAAAAAAATCCCATGATTTTCAGTGGGAGAGGGGGAAGATGCTGAAATACCAAATTTATCATTCTGGAAATATGCAGGGTTGAGTTAAAAGTTGTGTCATTGGGGACAAACAATGAGTTCGGGTGGGTTTGTCTTTCCTCCTGCATCGGTGCTGGGTTTGCTGGGTTATCCTGTAGTCGGGGTGTCCTAAATCCCAGTAGGGTCCTGGTTTATTGCTCTGGAACCACCACAGCCATGGGGCTGTGCTGCTGGGTCATATCCCAGGGTTATATTCCAGGATTATATCCCGGGGTCATATCCCAGGGTCATATCCCAGGGTCATATCCCAGGGTTATATTCCAGGATTATATCCCAGGGTCATATCCCAGGGTCATATCCCGGGGTCATATCCCAGGGTCATATCCCAGAGTTGTATCCCAGGGTTATATCTCGGGGTTATATCCCGGGGTCATATCCCAGGGTCATATCCCGGGGTCATATCCCG
The DNA here is from genome assembly GCA_013397055.1 of Pachycephala philippinensis. Taxonomy (NCBI): domain Eukaryota; kingdom Metazoa; phylum Chordata; class Aves; order Passeriformes; genus Pachycephala; species Pachycephala philippinensis. The sequence goes on from VWZT01002643.1 coordinate 514,663, forward strand.
GGGTTATATCCCGGGGTCGTATCCCGGGGTCATATCCCGGGGTCGTATCCCGGGGTCATATCCCGGGGTCATATCCCGGGGTTATATCCCAGGGTCATATCCCAGGGTCATATCCCAGGGTCATATCCCGGGGTCATATCCCAGGGTCATATCCCAGAGTTGTATCCCAGAGTTGTATCCCAGGGTTATATCCCAGAGTTCTCTCAGAGCAGTGCCTTGGATTTCCTTCCCATTTTCTGCTTTCCCAGCCCCCCTTAGTCCCAAACCATAAATTTAATTTCTCTTCTCCGCCGTGCCAGCTCCCAAAGTCCATGTGCAGGATGATCTGTGGAGTTGTGTGGTTCCTGAAAGGTCCATTTCAGAACGGATTTAGAGGGGGAAATGTTGGATGAGTTAAAGGCAAACATCTCTTTCACTGCTGGAGCAATGGATTGTCACACCAGGCAGTGCTCTGTAACACTGGGATTTCTTTCTGTGCTCCTGGTGGTTTTCCTTGAGCGTTTCCATGCAATTCAGTGGGAAAATTAACTTCAGTTGTTTTGGTTTTGAACTGATATTACCAGATCTTGCACTCTAAATACTTGTTTGCATATATATATGTATATTTATTTTAAGTTAAAAAAAAATGGATCTTACACTGTATTTTGATGGGCCACTTCTGCCTCTTTCTTTTTTAAAGATTAAAACAAAAACCAAAGCAGGGTTGGCACAGCCTCGTCCCTTTATACCTCAGCTGAGCTCTATATTATATTTGACATCATAGAGGGTTTTTTCACAACAGCTCCCAAGAATGTAAATAAACCAAGCTTGGGACATCTGGGTTACACGTTTGAGGCAAACCCTGCATGCAGCAGCACTTAGGGAAAATCTAAACCACAACCTCTCCTGTCCCTGAAGAAACACAGGAGGGTGTTAACTAGAGCTGGGTGGATAATTTGTAATGAATAATTTATTACAGGAATTCGGTCTCTCTTTTCTTCCACTTTCCCTCTCCCAATGATCCGTGCCCCAGTTAGGATTTTCATGGGCATCCACAATATTGAGGATGATGCCTGTGAATAATCCCGAGGTTATGGCTCAGTTTGGGCAGCTTGTTGGGACCATCAGCAGTGGAAATGCCAGCTTGGGATGATCCCAGGTCAGGTGGCATCGGATGAACTTGTGCAGCTGCTTCACATTCCTACAAGAGATCCAGCCAGGAATGGGCAGGATTCCCCCTTGGGTTGATATCCCCCAAAATCCCACTCCCATCTCAGTGTTTCAGGGAATGTTGGTGAGTTAATTTTGCTCATTAAGTTCTGGACCAGGTTCTGGAACAACAGAAACTCTGTGGAAAACAGCTGAAATTCAGGTCTGGGGAAGGCAAATCCCCTCCGAGCCCAAGCAAAGGGAGATGTTCCCCAGTGTGTGACTGGCTGGGTGTCGATCGCCTCTGGAGCTGGGGATGTGGGCAGTGCTCTGGCTGTGCTGTGTGGGTGTGGGCAGTGTTCTGTTTGTAGTGAGGAGATGAAGGCCCCGTGACCTCCTCCAGTGTGGTGTCACTGCCCTGGCTCAGGAGGCAGATCCTGGGCTGCTCCAGTTAGGGCAAAATCCCTTTGGAATTAAGTGGAACCGAGACCCAAGTGTGAATAACTGAACTTTCCAGCAGGATTGAGGGAGCCTGTCCCTATCTGTGCCTGGGGAGCCTCCTCGGGAAGCGCAGTCCTGCAGGAAAAGGCTGGCACAGAGCTCTCTTCCCAGAAGTTTGTGCTGTACCCCCCAGGAAGAGCTCCCCAGGTGGGACTCACGGTGTGGAGGGAGGGATGAGCCATAGGATGCTGGACTCTGCCTCTAACCCAACCCTTCCTCCTCAGCTGACGTTATTTTGGGCAAGGATTCTCTCTCTGCTGTTTTGTCTGCAGAGCTTCTCCCACACCGATGGCACTGGGGAAAGGATTTGTTCCTGTGCTTAAAAAAACCAATGGGATTTTGATGAAGTCTGATCCAAAATCTTCTGGAGACAAAGGAAATGTCTGCCACTGGCTCTCAATGGTTTGAGTTGGGCAGCTCTGTCCCAGTGGGACCGAATGGTACCAGGGCAGCTCACTCTGAGCTGTTCGGAACAGTGGGAATGTGCTGAAACTGGGGGAAGTTTGACCCTTAAATACATGAGTGAGGTCAGTCCCTGCCCCTCAGAGTTCGCTGGCAGCTTCCAGTGACTCAAATGTGTCCAGAGGCAACAGAGAGGTGCTGACAGTGCCTGAGCTATTCCCAGAGGAGTTGGGATTGAGGAATGCTCCAGGCAGTGGGAGATGTGGGGATGGATGCACTCCCCGGTGCAGTGAGCTCGGTGCTGCTGAGCCCCTCCGCTCCCACTGCTACATTTCCCAATTCACAGCTCAACAGGAGCTGGTCCCACCCAGACCCTGCTGCCTTCCCTCCCCTCCTGCTTCCCCACACCGACCTGGGAGGGAAGAGCTTCCCAAGCTCTGGGGTGATGCCTGAAGAGGCCAACCCAGAAACAAAGACTGGACAGGAGTAAGGGAAAAAAGGTGGATATTTATTTGAAAGGCCTTCAGAGGCACACCCTGGGCAGGCCAAAGGCTGCACCCAAGATGGACCCCGAGTCACGAGTTCTTCACACTTTTATAGCTTTGCTCCATTTGCATCTCAACCCAATTTCACCAATTAAACTTTAGCTAATGATGGAATTTCCCCTCAGCTTGCCCCCCTTCTCAAGATGCTGGGTTACACATTTTGGGCCTAGGCCGGGCTGGGTGTCCTTGGAGAGCAGCCTGGAGAGGCTTTGTTCTGTCTGTCTCAGCATGAGAGAGCAGCAGCTCCCAGGCTGCAGGGCACTGCAGAGTTACGCACTGGGAATGCAGGATCTGAAACATATAAAGCTAAAACCTAAGGCATCAGGGAAGCACGAGGTTTGGAAAACAGCAGATTGAGAGAAGATTGAGTCCCAATTCCCCTCTCTTTTCTTCTCATTATTATTATTTTGCATGTCACTCCTTCTCCACAAAACCTTATTTTCTGTCTTATGGACAGGAGAAGTATTTTCTTCATTACTTTTGTGGGATGTGGTGGGATTCCACCAGAAAAAGAGACTGGGATTGATCTTTCCTGCAAATCCTCCCCCACAGATGGACAGGGTGCATCAGCTCCAGGTTTCCTCTGTGCCTCGGACAGAAAATGCCTCGTCTCTGTGGGTTGGAGCCCATGGGGTGTTCCACAGGAATTCCCAGGAGGAACAAACTCACCCAATATCCCGTGAGCACCTCCAGGCCACGGGGTTCTCATCATGGCTTTCCAAATGCAGATGGAGGGGTGAGCTGAGGTGAGCTGAGGTGAGGTGAGGTGAGGTGAGGTGAGGTGAGGTGAGGTGAGGTGAGGGAGGATTTCATTCGAAAAGGATTTTTACGTGGAGTCACTCGGATTGGAGCTCAGCCTCTCAGTGCTGGAACCTCGATTTCCATCACAGCACAGAGGGGGTATAGAAGGCATTGATAACAGACCCCACAGAGCTCCTGACAGGGGACTCTGATCCCACAGAACTCCTGACAGGGGTACCCAATCCCAC
>VWZT01002643.1:526755-563536 GCA_013397055.1 Pachycephala philippinensis
TTTGCTGACCTGGGTAGAACGAAGCTGCAAATGGGCAGGAACTGAAACTGTCTCCCTTAGATTGCAGCTTGTGACAAGTGCACTGTTTGGAAGGGTCTTGAGAGAAGGGGGAGGGAAGGAGATGGGCAGGAAGAGAAAATGGAAAAAGGGAATGAAAGGGTGAATGTCAGCAAGGAAGGGAGAAAGCAGGAGTGTTGAAAACACAACATTTGGGAGGTATGGCTGGAATAAGACAGGTTTTCCCCTCCACCTCTTCAGATCTGTAGCAAAAGTAACCTGGGCCTCATTCAGGATACATTTAATGCACCACAACCTTCTTTGATTTGTGGAGCCCTAAATATTGTGCAGTGAAAGTGCAGAAATCCCCCATCTGTGCCTTTGCTGTGGCGCACACATGGACCTGCTGTTCTGCACGGGCCAGGAGCCCCCTGCACCATCCCCTGAGCAGAGCTGGGCCCTTCCCATCTCCCCCCAAACTCCTGGAGCCCCTGGAGCTGCTCCTCTCCCCCGCTGCACCGAGCTGCTCCCCCCGGGCTGCGGTTTGGGGATGAGGAACTGCGACACTGCGAGCTCGGCTCAGTCACGTTGGAGGCTGCGGCCAAAGGAGGAACTCGGCCACATCCCAGGTCACTGCCCGGCCTGGGCCTGCCCTGGCTCTGCTCTGCAGCAGCTCTGCTCCTGCCCTGCTGGCCGGGCATCATGGCACTGGTGGGGCTGGGGGAAACAGGACCCAGAGGCAGGATCTGCTCCTGGGCTCCTTCACGGAGCCGTTCCGGGATCAGCAGCACCCCGCAGCTCCCCGTGTCCTGTTTGTCCCCTCTGAGAATGCTCCCCCTTTCTGTGCCATGCCCTTTTCTGTGCTCCTGTCCTGCCCAAAGGATTAGCCGATATTTCTCACAAATTTTCCTGTAAAACAGCGGGTCCCAAGGAGTGCCAGCCCCCCACACTGCGAGATTCACTGCAGGGAAGGGTGAGACCCCCTTGCCTGGCTTCTCACAGGTGAAGGGCAGCACGAGAGGATGTGGCTTGAGGTGCTGCGATGTCTTTGGTGTGCTGAGCTCTGTATTTAACCCGTGCTGCAGGGTGGGTCTGGCTCTGAGGGCACAGCAAAGCAAACCCAGTCATATCCCGAGCAAAGCAATTTAACAGCAATTGTGGCCTCAGCTCTGCTCTCCCATGGAGGCGTTGATTTATCTCAGAGCTCCGCATTTGTGTTGGGAAAAATATGGCAGAAAGATGCACATCAGTGACTGGAGAGCAAGAAAAACACAGGGAAAGGTTCTTTCATCATCTGCAGCAAGAACATGGGGCGGGCCCAGATGAAATCTGAGTTCCGGCATGGGGAAAGGCGCTTCCCACCCCAAACTCAGAAATATTCCTGTCGTGGGAGAGGACAAGTGCTAGATTTGGGACAGGGCTGTGCACTCCGGATGATTTTCTTCTTCAGCAATCTAGATTTGACAAGTGACTGGTTTTTTAAGCCTATGCAAAACTAATCCATAGACTAACTGTTTGAATTGAGCTGAAGCCTTTAACTGCAGACTGGCAGATGCAGGGGGTTGGGTCCAGCCTGCTTTGCAAATCTCTCCCTTTCCCTGAGATCTCCAATTCTTGGCTTGTACTTTACTCTTCATCTTTTGATCAGAAAGGGTTCTGATGACTCTTGGCTGCTGGTTTTACCTCCCTGGACTAATTTAACTGCCCACCTGCCCCGCTGCAGGCGAAGGGATAAATCCACTGGAGCCTTGAGCTGTCCCAAGGGCTCAGAGCCACACTGGGGAAACAGGGCATGGGTAGGGAATAAACGTGGTTGGGATGATCCTTGTGGGCATGGATCCCTTGTGGGCATGGATCCCTTGTGGACGTGGATCCCTTGTGGGTGTGGATCCCTTGTGGGCATGGATCCCTTGTGGATGGGATGATCCTTGTGGACGTGGATCCCTTGTGGGTGTGGATCCCTTGTGGGCATGGATCCCTTGTGGATGGGATGGTCCTTGTGGACGTGGATCCCTTGTGGGTGTCGATCCCTTGTGGGCATGGATCCCTTGTGGACGCTGTGTGCCAGTGTGAATTGAGTTGTCCTCAGGCTTTCAGCCCAAACAGGGAATTCCATGGATATAAACATAAACTACAGGAGCAGCTCAGGAGTCACCATTCCCTGCCGTGCACTGACTGCCACACGTGACAGTGCTGAGCCAATGTACCACAGAACACGTTTTTATTTATTGGCAAAGGATTATTTATCTTGAAGAGAATCCGATCACCTGCTGGGGAGGTTGGTGGTGATTTTTGCTGCTTTCTCTGAATAATCTGTTTAATCCATGGCATGGGTGGGACTGGCTGGCTGGGAAAGTGCCCCTGCAGCAATGCTCAAAGAGCTCTGTGGAGGAAAAAGTGCAGGAAATCTTTCTGAGTTATTTCCACATTCTGCTCATATTCTGTGAACAGCACTGGCAGATAGTGATGGGAGCCAGTGAAACTCCTGATTCTTGTGTTTGCACTAATTTTAAATAGTCACCAACATTTTTATTGCGCCTCCAGACATTCAAATCCCATCTTCTTTGGGTTAACACCCCACTTCAATTGACTTGCATATTGTTTGGGGGACTCGGCTTTTATTGTCTCACAATAAATCAGAAAAGGGCACATCTCATCATCAGCGAGATGCTCGTGCATGGCCTTCCTCACACCAACAAATGGTGTGGTTTCAAACTGCTTTAATTGTTTCAGTTCCACTTTATGTGTGGAGAATAATTAAAGTAAATACACTTGCCGGGCCTGCCGGTTCATGAAAAAGCATATTTGGTGTAGCTGTTGCCTTCATTCCATGAAAACAGATTTATCCTGGTGTTGTGGCCATCAGAGAGCCCCCCAGAGAGGATTTTGCGCTATTCAAGAGCAGGACAGCCGTGTCCCTGAATGCAGGACTCGTGTGTTGGCGTTGCCATAGCAAAGGGTGGGGCTGGGTTTTGGAGCAATCGCTGTCCTTTGTGAGCGGGAGGCGTTCGCTCTCGCTCTCAAACTTGGCCATCGGGATCCCAGACTAAGAAAATGTTTCCTTTTTGAGCAATTTTAGTGTCTGTTTGGCTCTTTTTAATCGCCCCGGCTTTGGCCCCTGAGGGATGGCCTTTCCTGGCTGCGGGCGCTGACTCCTGGGGCAAGGCTCCTCATCTCCACATTGGAAAAATATTAAATAAATCACACAGATCTGAGGGACAACAACTTTCCGTGTTGCTGTCCCTCAAAAGCAATTTGGAACAAACCCATCTGGAATTTCCAGGGCATGAGCAGCGATATTCCCTCCTGCCCTAATCCCAGTCCGAAGATATTTATATTGCATAAAAACTTTCCAACACAGAACAGCAGAAACCATTTGGGAAGGTTTTCTCATGGGGATATTTTGATGCTGCTGCTTCATTTTCCCTTTGAGACCTGCGTGCAAAGGGACATCTCCTGCCTCAGGGTGAGCTTCCAGCCCCAGGGTCCTGCTGGGTGCTGCCAGCTCAGGGTGCTCAGTGCTGACTCCCACTTGCCAGCAAACCCTGGGAAAGCCTTTTCCGAGCCTGCAGTGTATTTTTTCCTGCTCCAAACAGGATGATTGCTCTGAAGTAAACCTTTACCCGACAAAACAACACAACTGCTTGGATCTGAAGCCCTTGGGGCTTCGCTGCGAGGCTTTGAGGAGGTGCTGAGAGCCTGGTGTAGTTGCTTTACCTTCACAGGATGTGGTCACTTGAAGGAGTAGCGATGCATGTCTTGAGGATTTCATGCTTTTATGTTAGTTATTGATTTTAATTCTGGGCTATTCCTTCCGTGGGATGAGGGAAGGAACAGCTGCTGTCCCTGCTGGCAGCATTTCTTCCCGGGGAGTTCTGTGGGGTGCAGGATGTTGTTCCTCACAGTGTCACCATCGGGAGCAGCCCAGGGGAGGCTGCACCTCGGGGTGAGCTCTTAGATGGCACTGAGAGGTGAGATGTGCTGGGGGAAGGGCACTTTGAGCAAGGTTTGCAGGAAGCAGAGTTTATTTGTTTATTTCCTTCAGGTCTCTCCTTCCTGGAGAGTTTTTCCTCTGGAGTTCAGCTCCCATCTGCTCCAAGGGGTCGGGTCTAGAACACATCAATGTACAGCCTCAGCACAGAGCATCTCCCAGTCGTTTGCTCCCCACACCCCATCAGTGGTTGGGGTTCCTTTACAACCCCTCATCAGCTGCCCTTGAAAAACAAAAACCTCTCCTTGTGCCCGAGTTCACCTGAGCCCTTCCAGAGAGACCCCGTGTCCCACCTCAGCTCAAACACGCACCAGCAGGAGAGGTGAAGGAGCCAAGGGAGACTTAACTTCAGGGTTTCAGATATTTGTGGGTTTGCTGAACCCCTAAAGCTGCAGAAGCCTCGTGTGCCTGGATGTGCACCTAGAAAAAGCAGCTCTAACACATCAAGTTTAGTTCTACAACTTGGTTTGGAGCCAATTTCCACCAGAAATGGGAAATTCTCTTCAGATCTCTCACCTGAATTGGACAGCAGGTCTGTTTCCCTGCCTGTGCCTCTGCTGTGCTCTGGTGCACACCTGAACACACGTGCCGCATGCACACGAAGCTCTGGCACCCAAAAAGAGCTGCCTGAGGGCACCTCGGTGACACAGGGTCTGTCACACAACCCTGGGTGAGGCCCACGGCCACTTTCTGAGCCAACAAATGCTTTCAGACAAGGCTGTGGCTGCACATTTATAGCTGGGTTTGAAATACAGACTAAAATATCACCCCCAAATGTGGGTTTCTGCCCAAATGTGGATTTCTTTCTGCCTCAAATCTGGATTTCTTCTGGAATCATTTGTTTGAGGTGGACCCAAGTCTTGGGTGCCCTTACCACCCTAAAAATTGCATGAACAGCAGCAACATGTGTGAGGACAGTGCCTGATCTGCTCTGCTGCCTCCCAGGTATCAAAGCCTTCAAGATGTTGATGCATTCTCTGCTTGTTTTCTTCCTTCCTCTCATTACCAGGCCACATAATTACTGATGTGTATCTCCCCACCAGTAACACCCACCTGGAAACCCGGCTCTGGTGCTGAACTCACCACAAACGGTGCCTCCCTCCCGCCCCTCCTCTGCCACCAGAAGCTTTTCCTTCAGAGCCCCAGCCCAAAGCGGTGTGCAGCCCTGGCTGCTGGAGGTTCAGGCTCTCCTGACAAACCTCTTGCTTCTCCAAAGGCAAAATTTGGGAACAACGCCCTGACGAGGAGCAGGGGAAATGGAGGAGGGAGGTTCAGTCACACAGGGGTTGTGCAAAATCCCAGCCACTGCTTCTCTTCAGGATGCTGTACAGAAAATTACCCTTCCTGTGTATCCAGCATTCTTTCTTTTCCTGATTTTTCACCAAAACCCAGGAAGAAACACAGCTCAGGAGAGGAAGGGTCTGGTTAAGTTTGCTGCTTTATTTGCATTTATCTTGTCGTTGTTTTTCCAGCATAGACCAACCCAGGACTCCACCAGGACTGGAAAGGAGTCAGAAACAATTAAAATAAATTAGAAAGCCTTAAGCCGAGCCTGCCAAAGCTGCACACCCAGGAACTGAACGTTACCATCCTTGTCAGTCATCCAGAGGCAGTGAAAAATAACCCAGCGGGCAGCAGAGCCTCTCATTACTCATCTGCTGATTCCTCATTCAGCAAAAAAACTGCCCTTCTTAATACTGCTGGTTTTGATCTGAGGGGAAGAGATAAATCAGAAAGAATACAGTTTTTTTAAGTTGGTTGATGAGTGAAAGAAAGAAACTGGAGTAAGGTATGGTGGGGTCAGGGGAAGGTGTGGTGAGTTCAGGAAACCGACTTCTGTATGATGAGAAAATTCTTATTTGAATGGCTTTTTATAGCAGCTTTTCTTACAAAAAAAAAAAAAAAAAAGATAAGGAAAAGATTAGGAGAGGTTAAAATACTCCTTTTACAGCTAAATGCAGAATTTGGCTCTCTGGTTTCTTCTGAATATCTCTTCTTGTTGTTCCAAGCTTGATTGACTTATAACTGCATCTGAACCAACCTCACATCAGTTCCTTTTTATCAGCCGGAGTGAGACTTCCTGTGCTCCACAGTCTGGTTTCCTGATGTGTTTCCTTTTTCCTTTCAACAGAACAAAGGAAACTGTAACTCCTCCGCTGCTCCTGTTCCCAATCTCCTCGGGACTCCACACGCTCTCCCCATTCAACCTTTGCCTCGTATTTTCTTTGCCCGCAGTTCCAATGCCCTCTTCATCTCTGCCAGCTGCAGAGGGGCAGGACCTTGGTGCTGTTGAAAGGAAACCCCTGCCAGAGCCGCCACCACCGGCAGCTTTTAGTGGCTAAAATGTAGTGAAGCAGAAAGGGAAACTCTTCATCCAAAGGCTCAGTGTGCCGCTGGAAATACGGGATTTTTAATGTCCTGCCCTGGCAAATTATCGGGTGTTGAGGTCTCAGGGATTTGCTCAGGCTGGTGTTGGGAACTTTGATACCTGAGCCTGGGAATTTCTGTCCTGAAATGTGTGGGCCACTGGTGGGAATGCTCCCCAAAAAGGTCACACAGGCACAGCCACTGCCCTGGCACACGCTGGAACTGGCAACCCTGGATGTTATATTTTAATTTGGATCCTTTTCAAACCACCACACTGAAGGGCAATCACTCTCTTCTTGCACTGCTTTTCCCTCAGCTGCGAGGGGCTGCAGCTCTCCCTCAGCCCTGCAGCTCTCCCTCAGCCCTGCTGTCCACGCAAGAAACAGCCTGTGAGTGCCAAGTCCAGATTCTGCCCTGCAGTGAGGATCCTTTGCCTTGGGAAAGTCCTTTTTCCCCAGCTGTTCTGTTGAGATGCTCCATCCCTTTATAACCCCACAGCTCAGAGCTGAGCCTTTTTCCTCAGAAAAATCCCAAGTTCTCACTCACTTGACTGAGAAGAATCCCTTGTTTTCCTGCTCAGACAGAGGAACACGAGCTCAGAGCAGGACTGAGTAGCTGCCTATAAAAATCCTTCAAAGACAACCAGAATCCGCTGGAGAAGTGTGGAGTTGATGTTAGAGCAGAGCTCAGAGCAAAGCTGGGCCTGATTCTGAGGAATAGACACTGGATATCTGCAAATTCCCACTGAAATCAGAGTAAAGAGCTCATGCTTAGATTTTATCTGATCATCCACACCCCAGAGCTCAGCAGGGTTAGGAAGGAGAAGGGAAATTGGGCTGTGCAGCCCCTTGGCCACCCGAGTGTGGGGGCAAAGGGAATTTGCCAGCTCAGCCTGCCCAGAGCAGGCAGCTGAAATCCAAGGTTCATTCATTCAAACCACCAGGAACGGCAGAATATGGAACTGGATGGGAGATTCTGGACTTGGCTGTTTCCTGAACGTGCCCAAATGTGTGTCTGTGGTGTGGGAGGGTGGCCAGAGCAAGGCACTGGTTGCACCAGGCTGAGGCAGCAGAGGATTCCTGCACCACATCCAGGGACGAGCAGGCAGAGTTTCCAGGGAATCCTGCTCACCCAAGCAAGCAGGATCTGCATTACTTTAATCCAGGAAAAGAATGAGCACCATTGCCCTCCTACAGAACTGCCTTTCTGCAGGGTTCTGTGCGCTGCTCTGAGGTGTTCTCATGCACATTTACAGTCAAAAATGTCATTTTTAATCAAATCACTTCAGATTGCCCAGCAAAAGGCATCAGGAAATTATATCCCTGCTGTAAAATCCTGGGGAAAACCAAGGAAGTTTTGCCTTTTCTGCCGTGTCCTGTTTATGGAACAATTCCTATACAGTATAATTCAATTTCCATAAAAACTCCATTGATTTAATCCCTATTAAACTCCGAGGATTTGTCCGTGAGGGTTGTACTGCAGCACTGACTCCTGATTAGAACCAGAAGCTGTGGCTCTATGATTAATTCCCTGTATTTTGGGAGTTGTCCCCAGAGGCTCCCATCAAGGAGAACCCGGGCACGTAGATGGAACAAGAACCCAGAATCCAACCAGGGAAAGGGAAAAAGGAAAAGCAGCCGGGAGATGAAACGCAGGAAGCATCTGCTCACTCAGCAAGGCACCAGCAGAGAGGCAAAGATTCTGTTCACAAGTTCCTGGAGTCAGAATTGCCCAGGGACTGGTGTATTTCAAATGCCTCCCATGGATTTACCCCTGAAAAATCACCAGAGGCAGAAAGGATTGATACAGGACAAGCTGAAAAGGGAAGAGATCCCTTCAGCATTGATCCCAAAAGCCTGAGAGCTGTTTTGAGCAGCTGCTGTGGGTGTCTCTGAGGCCACTGAGGATCCAGACCAGACTGGGCAGCCAGAGGTCCTTCAGGGTCACTTTGCTGCAGCAGGGACAATTTTTCTGCTGGTGACACTCCCAACCCAAAGCAGAATTCACATGACACGAGCCCTAACAGCCTTCCTTAATTAGATCTAATATGCCCATGTATATCTTTCCACCGCACAAATATTTATATTTTGCTGATATTTCTAAACTCATCCATCTGACTTTGTTAGAACCAACCAGGCTTTAAAACAAGCACTCGCTGGAGTGATTTGTTAGGCCAGGACTCTCAGGATCACCCTGCAAATATTACCAAAATTGTCTTTAACAGCTCCAGTGCCAGGGGAAGGAACGAGCCCAGGCGAGGGACAAAGAGCACAGAGAGTCTGATCAGGGTCTGGGGTGCTCTGAATTGCACACCTTTCTCCTGAATCCATTTTCCTGCCAGACGAGTGTGTGTGCAAGTTTTATGTGTGTCATATTGTACCCCAGCGATGGTGAATTCCCTCGGGATGCTCGGGCTGTGCTGGAAATCCGGGATGTCTCCAGGAGCCAAAGAGAGAAACGCCGTGGCTTGGGCTGAGTTCCAGCTCCTGCCCTGCCCCTGTGCACAACCTCCCAGGACACGGCTTTGCCCTGCAGGCTGGGCTGCACAAAGGGCAGCAGGGGCATGGGCAGCTCCAGAAGGAGAAGTGTCCTTACCCAGCCAGGAACTGGACAGAGAAGGTGCAGGACAGGACTTTGCCATGGCCTTTCCTCTGTGCTGCCCTTGGCAATGAGATCCTCTGGAGTGGGAACAGAGTGTGGGAAGCTGTGTAAAAACCTTACTCAACATGCAGATATGATCCTTTTTTGTGGCAGGAGAAGTGTGAATCTGCTTTTAACTCCAAACCCCCACTCGTTCCTGCCAGGGACAAGATTTTCTGTCTCTCAGCATTAAAGTTGTGTCTCTCCCCTTTGCTGGTTTCCACAGGGCATCCCAAATCCAGCTTCACAGCTGCAGGAATCCTTTCCCTCCACAGCACCCCCAGAGCAGCAGGCAAAGGTTTTAACAAAGGGACAGAGTTCATCCCCTTCAGAAAGGGAAAGCAATGCCCTGAAGTTCAAGCTCGCTTGCGATAAATCCTCGGGATTTGCACCACAGCATCCGAGAGCAGACGTGTTCTCATCCTCACAGGACACAGGCTGGTCAGTCATGGATGGAATAAACTTGCAGTTTGCTCCCTGCTCCTCAGTTTTGGTGTTCTCCTATGTCATCTGTGCTGCAGGAAGGATGTAATTATGGTTGGTCGTTAGTGTGAGGAATTATTTGTGCTGCAGCAGTGCCTGGAGACCAGCGTGGTCTCTGCTGTGTAACAGGAGAGTCTTCCTCGAAATTCCTGAGCAGTGAAGAAAAGTTAAGGCACTTAATTTGAACTCCAGAGTGGGAGCAGTTCTTGGGCTCCACTTTGCTGTCAGACAAGACCACGTGCTGTCATTCCTTTCCCAAAATCTCCAAGGTTTCTGTGAAGGATGGATTTTCTTTCCACCCCCACTGCTCCTCAGTGAACAGGACTTCTGTAACTTCTTCCTTCTGAGGTTTGAACACTTTCTTCTGACTGGGGGCTGGCATTTGCTCATGACTGATTCATGCCTCTCTCATGCCAGCACCACTGCAGCACTTTCCCTTCCCTGCACTTCTGTCTCCAGTGCATTTCCAGACCACTGCCATACCTCCCTCTTGGTTTTGCTGGGATAAACAAAACCCTTATGATCCCTTCTTTCTCCTGGTTATTCCTCAGCCCTCAGCTGCACCTGATCCCATCTGCATTTGCCTTTTCTCAGCATCCCTGGAGTGGCACACGCTGTTCCCAGGGCTTGGCTGGAAGGACCCTCCTGATGCAATCCCGGGATTGGGATGCTTTGGTTTTTTTAGCTTCTGGTGAATCAGAAAAGTCTGTGCTGTTAATTGACTCCAGCCTCGGTGTCAGCAGTGCCCAGCCTGGCTCAGTCAGCTGCTGTGCCCCTGGAGGATCCCAGGCACTTCACCTCCCTGTACCTCAGCTCCTCTTCCGTGGCACTCAGAAAATCCTCCCTTCCCTCCCTGCCTGCTCTGGCCCTGCAGTGCTCTCCCAAGCTGGGAATGACTTGGGCTCTGTTCAGGAGCAGCAGATCTCAGTGCAGGCCTGTGACACGGACACAGAGATCAGTGGTGTTCCCATCATTGTCCTTCATCAACGTCCCACAGCCTGTCCTGGGAGACAGGCGCAGTCCCCAACCTTTGGGGTCTTGCTCACATTTGCAATGTGGCTTTGGAGAATCCAGGAATGTTTTCCCACAGACCAAAGGCCATTCCAGAGGAGGAGGCAGGGTGTGAAGCCCCATAGGTTCTCAAGGGGTTTGCAGCAAGTGCCCTGGGGGAGGAGGAGGAGGCAGCAGAGTCTGTGTGTGCCTGTGGAGCTGCCCCGTGGATCCTCATGCAGAGCACAGCCAGCATTCCAGCAGGGCCTAAATACCACATGGCTTCTTGCATAAGCCAGACTTGATGTGTTTAAAACCCACCAGCCAGCACAGGCTCAGGACCCTGCTCTGATTCTCTCTTCCATCCATTTCTTACCCTTTTGCAGGGCGAGGCTCTGTCGTTTCAAAACTAACAGCTGCAGGCTGCCAAAAATAAAAAAGAATTCATTAATTAACATAACCCTAAGCCACAGAAACCCCACCTTGTGAGCAGCCCTCTGCTTACCATGTGCAGCTCTGTGCCAGGCTGGGGGAGCTCAGGTGACCAGGCAAACCCTTGGGAAATGTGGGGTGTGGGAGGCGTGTGCACCCCGGCAGAGAGGGGAAATGTGGGGTGTGGGAGGCGTGTGCACCCCGGCAGAGAGGGGAAATGTGAGCGGAGCAGTTGGGGGGCAGAGGAGCAGAGAGGGAGCTGGCTGTGGGGAGAAACTCCTCCAAGTCCTACAGCCCATTGTCCCAAGTGCCACCAAGGTCTCTCCGCACCCAGGTCGTGACCTCAGCTGTCTGCAGGTCCCGAGGGCTCTGTTCTGCTTGAGCTGAGCCTCCACGAGGTGTGTGCTGCTTTCGCAGCCTCTCCCACCACGCCAGAACCACTCTGTGGTCCCCTCATGTTTTCCTCAGTGCCTCGTGTCCTCCCCAGGCTCCTCTTACCCTGCCCGGGTGTTCGGGGTACCCGCAGCGCAGCAGGGTGTGATCCAGGTGCTGTGGGCACTGCAGGGTTTGTGCACTCAGGGCTCATGGATGGGCAATTCCCTGAGCAAACAAAGGGCTCTGGAGTGTCAGGAGCTCCCGGGGATGGAAGGAGGGGGTTGTGCTCTCCCCCTGTACAAACAGCAAGGTAAAGTGCTGGAGTTGGGCAAACAGCAGAAAAATGGCTCAGCCTCAGGCAATGCTAATTTCCTAATTTCGTGTATCACAGAACCACTGCATGGGGGGTTGGGAGGGACCTTAAAAACCACCCTGTGCCACCCCTGCCATGGGCAGGGACACCTCCCACCACCCCAGGTTGCTCCAGGCCTGGCCTTGGACGCTTCCAGGGCAGCCACAGCTTCTCTGGGCACCCTGTGCCAAGGTCTCAAAACACAAATCCAGGACACCTGGTGTTCATTCCTGGCTGTGCCAGTGACGTTTAGTGCAGCCTGGAGAAGCCGATGAGCTCTCAGGCCTCATCATTCCCTGTTTATCCCCTGCCTGCCCATTCCCTGAGCTGTTTGGAAGGGGAGCCATCCCCAGGGTGTATTTGCAGAGGGGCAACTTGCGGGTTGCTCATCCTGAGTTGGGGGGTGAGAATTTCCCCAGGAATCGTGTCCAAGACCTGCCCATGGATATTCACCCTCTGCTATGACTTAGTTAGAGGGTTATGGAGATAAGGATACTTCTAGAAGAGGAACATGTTCAGAAACCTGACATTATCAGTGACAAAGTTTTCTTTGCACAGGAGATCCTAATCAGACATCTATTATTGAGTGAGAAGATAACGAGGAGAGATCTCTCAGCTGGTATCTGCTCTGCTCAGCAGATAACAATCAGCTCACATGGGCCTCTTTAAAAACTCTCAACTTTGGGTAGAATCAAACCCTGCAAGTGGAGTCTCCTTGGCTTTATTCCTCCTCCTCACCCAGAAACCCGGAGCAAATCGTTAGAGGTTTCTGTGCCTTGATTTTCCTAATTGTAAAATAATAATGGGAAATGCTCTTCTGAGGCAAAGCTGAGAAGTGACAAATCTCCACAAAGAGTTTCGTAAGCCCTGGATAAAGAACGTGCAGGTGCCTGAAATGTCAGCAGAAAATCTCTCTGAAATCCAGTTCAAAGCAGCTGGATGCAAGAACTGCGGCTTTTGAAACTAGGAAAGGAAAGAACTATTTATAGGACATGAAGTGCTCTGGTACTTGTGAAACACGGAGCGAAGCAGCCTGCGCTCTGCAGCCCTACAGCCCGAACCCGTGCATGCCCAGGAACCTCGTGGGACACCCTGTGCAGTCCCAGCCCCTCAGCCCGAGCAGGGAGCGCAGGAGCGCGTCCCACAGCGTGTCCGGAATCCCCTGGGATGGGGGTGGCACTGCCCGCTCAGCCCTGCCCCTCCCAGGGACACTTCTCTTTCCAGTCCTGGCAGTCAGAGATGCAAAGGCCACATCAGCCCCGGGCTGCTTTTCCTGGGCAGAGAGGTGTGTGGGGTGTGTGGGGAGCACAGAAATCTGCGCTCTGGTGAGGTGGTGCCCAGAACCCGAGAGCAGCGGAGCAGCACAGCTCCCTTTGCCATGCCCTTGGCTCTCTCAGCGCTGTTATTGTTTGATTTTGGGCTGCTGGGACAGGTGCAAATCTGCTTCCAGATCACACTCGGCTACGTGGCAGGCAAATTTTCCCGAGAGGCTGCAATAACAAGAAACAGCTCTTGTCTCTCAATGCTCCATAGAACCCGGGCTCTTCTGCAGCACCTGATGGGGCCTTTCCCCCTCTGCTGCACCTTTGTGTCTGCCCCCACAGTCATTTAGCGAGTGCCTTTTGTGGCAAGCTGATTCTTAAAAGACAAAGGGGTGAAAAAAACGCAGTTGAAATGAGTTGTGCTTTTTGAGCAAGCTCAGAGCCCTGGTTGGCTGCGGGGGTGGTGCAGGAGTGGAAACCCTGAGTGCAGGGGTGAGAGGCTGGTGCTTCATCGCCCGGAGAGAAAGGATGCACAGGCTAAACAAAAAGATGCGGAAGGCAAAAGAAAAGGTGCTGAAGTTCTATAAAAAGATGCACAAGTTATACAAAAACATGCACATGCTAAACAGAAAGATGCAGATCCTAAACAAAAAGACGCACAAGGTAAATTAAAAGATGCCCAAGTTGTATAAAAAAGATGCCCAGGGTAAATAAAAAGGTGAGCCAGGCAGGCAGGCTGAAGCATAGAGGACCTGGTCCCCAGATGAGGTCATTCACCTGCTCATCTGGGCATAAATCAGTGTGTTTTAGAAAAGTGCTCATTATTTCATGAGGTCGAGGACGTTTGTTAGTGCAGGAGCTGAGAAAGGTGCCATGAAGTTCAGGTTGTACCTCAGTGGAGTGAGGCAGGGTGGGATGAATTTCTGGAATATTAGGAAATCCAGGAATATCCTTTGCACATAAACAGCAGGAGCTTCAGTTGTTACCTCAGTGAAGGAAATGAGGGCAGTCTGGAGTTTGTAATTTTAGATGGACAACAATATTGCAGGTTCAATGAAGCTTCTGCACCCCCCCAAAGGCGCAGAGGGCAGCCCTGGGATGAGGCTGGAATGCATCCCCTGCTTGCCAGAAGAGCCCTGAGGAGGGTGAGGAGCTGGTGGGAGCCACCGGGCAGGTGCCAGCTGCCACCAAGGCCAGTCTGAGTCCCCTGTCACTGAGCTGGGCCCACCACAAACACCCGGAGTGATGCGGGTGCACGAGCCAGAGGCGATGGGATCTGGGCACCACATGGCCAGGGAGGCTCTGGGAAATCAGGGAATACGGGAGGGAAGCAAGAAAAGGGACAGTGTGGGGCCAATCGACTGCAGAAGGGTGGAAAAGGGATGCTGGGTGACATGGCAGTGCTGCTGCCAGCTCTGGTGGGATTTGGTTTTCATCTGGAAAGCCTGAGTTACACTCTAAATGCATAAGAATATCAACTTTTATCTAATAGAGTTGAGTTTCTTAAGAGTGCAGGGAAAAGCTTGAAATGATATCCTAAAAGGTTCGAAAAACCAGTTACGAATATAATTCTGTGCTCGATTGTGTTCAATTAAAGCATGGGACTGGAAAGCAAAGCCCTTCATGGCTTGCCGTGCACACTGCTAAGGCTCACCAGCACCTACCACGAACAAAAGTGTGAAAGCCACCAGCAGGGTGGCTTTGGGCGTCTAATTTTAGTCTGTGAGTGATGAACTGGCGAGGGAGGGTTGGATAGAACCTGTGGAGTCAGGGATGGACGAGGATGGCTTTAAACAGGAGATCTGAGCAGGATCCAAAGCAGCCAGCCTGGGGGCGGCCCGAGCCCCACGGATGTGTTGGATGGAGGGAGGGAGGATGCCGCGGCAGAGCCGGGGCCAGCGCTAGCCCTGCCCGCTGGGAGCTCTCCGACAGGTACGAGATCATCACTTCAGAACCAAACCTGGCACAGCCCCAGCAGAGCCCTTTCGGGAGATGAGGTCAGAGCCGTTCGCTCTCCATCCTCCCCTCACCCGGCCGAGAAAGGAGCAGGGCTGCACCCTGGTTATTAATTCAGGGTGACAATGGGACACCTGGAGCAGCACCTGTCAGAGCGGGATGCAAATGAGCCCGGGGAGCTGCTCGTGCTCGCCGCAGCCCTAACGAAGCTCTAATAGCAGCGATAATGCCTCGCCCGGCATTCACGGGGCATCGGCTCAATTGCAGTAATTAATGCCCCCGTCCCGAGCCGCAGCTCCCATTCACGGGCGCTTCCTGATGCTTTGCTCTCCCTGTTTGTTTTTTAAACAGGCAAACCCGGGACTTATTATATTTGCAAACAATGGCCTCGTGGAGATGCTCTGATTTACTGCGGAGATAGAGAGGGATGATGTTTGAAAGCCTAAATTAAAGCAGGATTTCCTTCTGTTTTCTCAAAGGAAAGGTTAACATTTGCTAATAACTGTCACAGGCTGCAAACGGTCTCGGTGTCATATGATGGATTTTTCTGATTGCTTTTAATCAAGGTTTTCAGATATCATGGGGTGTAAACAGAGAAATGAGCTGAGCGCTCATGAGTTGAACAAACCTCAGGAGATGTGACTCAGATAAGGAAAAACTGTTCTGACAATGAAGTAATAGCAGGTTCTTTGCTGCTCGAGTTCCACTTTTTTATCATTATTGTTTTAGTGTTCCCCATTCCGTATCTGTGGCTGAGATAAACTGCTCTGCAGGGATGGATGTGTGCTTGCAGAGGTTGTGTGGGAGGGTGGAGGGCTCTTTACCCCACAGAGATATTGAGTTGCTGCACTATCTACTTCATCTCCCATATTCTGGGGTTTTTTGCCTCTTCAGGGAAATTTAGATGATGGGAATGAATTAGAAAAAGTCTCTTTGCATGTTCAAATCAGAGAGAGATGGCAAGGGTGAGGCTGGGGAAGTGGAGACGATCTGTCCATGAAAATTATTTCTTTTTGTTGGATGCCTCCCCTCGAGAAAGGGATAAGTGGGGAGGTGCTTCAATACCCCATCTGAAAATAAAGGACAGAGAAACGATTCCCCAAAGAGAATTGCAGGAAAGGAGGAGTCAGTGCTGGAGAGCTGGGCTCTGCTAAAAGGCGTTTTGTGCCATCAGTTCCTTTGTTAACAGGACCCAAAACGTGAGAAGAACTTTCGTGTAGTTGCAGCAGGGCCTGCATTGGTTTCTCAGAGATGCAGGACGCTGAGAGTTTGTTTGTCTCTTGTGCCATCTCAGGGGGGACTTGAAACCTGCAGAGACCAAGCCTTGGGCCAGCCCCGGTGGTTAGCAGTGTTTGCACTGGGAGGGGGGTGCTGGGGACTCCTGGTGCTCAGCAAAGCTGGAAAAGGCCGAGGGGGCTGAGGGAGTCTGGCAGGAGCACACGGGGTGAAGTGCCTGCAAACCTCCAGCTGACACAAGCTGTGTCCTCTCCCACGAAAAGCTTCATCATAATCTGTGCAGAACATCACTTCAGGATAAACACAATCCTGCTATAAATACCCCCGGCCATTTCCTGTTGTTCTTTCTGCAGCTTGCACGGGGCTTGTGTCTGGCTGAGGGTGTGACTGAATCCACACAGTCACACACACGTCCCCTGCTCGGTGCTCGAGTGGAAACGCCTTTTTCTGCCTAAAATCTGGGGTCTGTGCCACTGAGCTGAACATTCATCCTGAATGAACCAGGAATATTCTGTGTGGAAAGAATTCAGGGCAGCAAAATGGTAAATTCTCATGCTATTGAGATGAATTGACCTGAATGTCTGTATACACTTAATTACACTTAAATTAATTACACTTCATTACTTAATTACACTTTAATATTCACTTCCCACCCCTGGAAGTGTCCCAGCCCAGGCTGGACGGGGCTTGGAGCAACCTGGGATAGTGGAAGGTGTCCCTGCCCTGGCAGGGGTGGCACTGGATGATTTTTAAGGTCTCCCAACTCAAACCATTCAGGGATTCTATGCTCCAGATTGTCACATTCATACCCATTTCCATCCCAGGTCATTTCAGTTTATACCCATTCTTAACTTTGACTGTCAAAGGAAATGAAGCACATTAAAACCTGAATTGAGAGAAGCAGAAATGCAAAATCCTCCTGGCTTGTTTCATGGCTGATATTTACTGAATTTTGTGTTTTAAGTGGATTTGTTATTTTAGTAAAAATGGAAGCAAAAGTCACACTTCCATCTGCTTGTTAATCACAGAAATACCTCAAGGAGAAAGGAAACAAACTGAGGGGAGGGCCCTGGATCCTCATGTATAAATTAAGTCTTTAGAGAACCGGATTGAAAGTTCCTGCAACTGCAGAATTTTTAACTCAGCGATTTCATTCAAACCACTATTTTTTTTTTTTTTTAAATAGTGTTGGCAACGTCCTTTTTGCTAAACAGAATGAACTGAAAGCCTGGGTTATAAATACTTGGCTTAGGCTTTCTACCCAAGCTGAGCTAAAAACTTAGGGTGGTACATTAAAGATAACTTGGGCACATCCAAAGAAGACATGGTGCTGTTTGAGTCTTTAGAATTCCCTCCCAAAGTGAAAAACAAACCCAGATTTGCATTGCCCAGACTTACAAAGCCTGGATCTGTCTTTCTGGTTGGTTCTAATCAGAGAGTTAATCCCACCTTTACGAAACTACAGAAATTATAAATTGTTCCTTCAGTTTCTAGGAGAAAATGGGAAGGGAATTTTTCAGGAGGTCACAGACAGACTGAAACTGCCCCAGTGGGGAAGGAACCAGGGCCCAGCTGATCCCTTTGCTGCTGTCCACAGGAACAGAGAGAAATGCTCAGAAGCAGAATATTCATTAAGAAGATCATTGTAAACCAATTTCCCAGTGCCTGCAAAGCAGTGAGGCAGAGTGGGTGTGTGCAATGGAGCTGTTTGCTGTGAGGGGCAAGGAAGGAAATGGGAATTGCAGGCAAGGCTGGGGAGAAAAAGGCCTGATGAATGAAACAGAGACAGAACGTTCTGGCCCTGCTCTGGCTGACTGAGACTTTACCCCTATGCTATTCTATATGAACTGAGGGAAGGCAGAGAGCAGGATTTGAAAAGCTTTAAATGAAGGATAAAATGGATTTGCTTGCCTGATTCAGATTTTCCCCTTGGAAGATGCCCCTGAAGAAAACCCCTTGTTTACACATCCCACCGTGGCTCAGCACCTGAGGCAGTGCCCTGAGAACCCAAATTCTTGTGCTCTCAGCCCGATTTTGCTGCAGTTGTGCCGTGTGACCCCCAGTGAGTGACGTCTCTGGGCCTCCTGTGACTGTGTGTCACAGAAAAGTTGTTCAGAGATGAGAAAAGCGGCGTGAAATCTGCCCCTAAAGATGACCTTTAGTGTGTGAGAGAGAGCCAGGCAATATTTTGACACATTTAATAACACCCACTAACATTTTTCCTTGATGACACTGAAAAAATTGTTTCCCTGGTTAACCCCGAGGCCCCCTGGCATTCCCAAACGTGTTCTGTCTGGGGTGGCACGGGCAAGGAGGAGGGGACAGTAAAATATCTGTAATTACATCAGTGTAGGATATGTAGAATGATCTGGCCGTGATCTCCACAGCCTCTGCTCCCCCAAACCTACATTTATCTGTATAATTAAAATGTGACTAACAGAGGCTTCTGCCCCAGGATCTGACTCCAATTTCCAGCCTATTCCTCCCCACATCCCTGGCAGTGTCCAAGGCCGGGTTGGAAGGGGCTTGGAGCAACCTGGGATGGTGGAAGGTGTCCCTGCCATGGCAGGGGTGGCACTGGATGAGCTTTAAGGTCCCTTCCAAGCCAAACCCTTCTGTGGCTCGGGGATTCTAATTTTGAAGTGCTTTACCCATTTTCCCTCTTCCCCCTATTTCACAGTAGCTCCATCAGGTGTTTTGTCACCAAGTCCCCAAACAGGCTCCAGGTCCTTTCAAAGCTTTGTTCTGTGGGAGAGACTGATTTTCTTACTGAAAACCCTATAAACATCATCTGAAGCAATGTTTGGGGTCTCTTTGTTGTCCCCATGGAAGAGAAATTCCTTCTCCAGCATCACGTCAGAGCCCCAGGGACAGGCAGGGCAGCTCCCAGGGAGGCACTGCTGAGCTGCTGAGACCTCACTCTCAGACGATGCTGATGGGGAAGGTGAGTGCCAGACCTGCCATGAGGCACTCATGCTCCTTCCCCTGCGTGTTCCTGTGGGACCTTCCCAAACCAGGGAGAACCTGCGCCTTCACAGGAGCCCCACTGAGCTCCCTGAGGGCTGGGAGGAAAATCAGACCCCCGGAAAACACAACTCAGGTTCGCAAGAGCTGCTCAGGCCAGTCTGTGTCAGGTATCCCAGGAAGTTCCACTTTTCCTTTGGTCTCCCTGAGACCTTCATAGTCCTTCCAGGATAAGAATCTGGTGTAGTTTTAGTCACCATGATATCAAAATGCCGAATGTTACTGATTTTGAGGTACCTGTGCAGTCAAATGGCACCAGCCAGAGCCAAAAATGAAACAGATTTTCTTAAATTATTTCTAAGCACCCAAAGGAACTAGGGCCCAGCTGATCCCTTTGCTTCTGTCCACAAGAACAGACAGAAATGCTCAGAAGCAGAATGTTCTTTAAAAAGATCATTGTAAACCAATTTCCCAGTGCCTGCAAAGCAGTGAGGCAGAGTGGGTGTGTGTTCTTTAGGTGTTCGTATGAAGCATTAAAAATACAATTAAAAGTCTACAGGCTACAACTGCTTGGATATGGAGAGTTTTCCAGGACAGATCCTGTGTGAGCTGGAATCATTCTTGCACTCACACAGAGCACACAAACACACAAAGGGTGGCAGGGAAGGCTGGGTCACACCTCACCCCGAAGGCAAAGCTCCCAGTGGCTGTGCTGGCGTGGGGAGCCTTGGTTTGGCCCTGTCCCCGAGGGCTGGGACAGAATTCACTGCGATTGTACCAGGGACGTGCACAGGAGATTCCTGTGAGGTACAGCCTGACCTTTTCCTACGTGGTGCCTTCTCCTCAGAACGATGCAAACTGATCCAAGCCCTCCCATTCCCTGGGAAGGCTCAGTTCTGACAGGCTGCTGAAAGCCCTGCTTGGGGCCTTCTCAAGTTGTTCAAGTTTTCCTCTGAAACTCCACTTTAGTTGGAAACCGATTGCAGTATTTTAGGGAAACTGAAAAGGTTAAAACTGCAAAAAACCACTCAGAATATCCAAAACGAATTCTGGTTAATTTAAGGTGGAATTCTCTGGATAATTGTTTTGACCTTCCGTCCAACATCAGGATTGAAAATTTTCCCCCAGCCTCCAGAATTTTCTCAGGATACGACAAGGATCTCCCACCACATTCTAGACTTGTCCATCTCTTATCCTGTGGCCTTGACACCCTTTTTACCCCTCATTTTACACAGACAGCTTTGGCCAGAGCTGAACAAACAGCTTTGCTGCTGAGATAGTAAATGAGCCCCCATTTCCCAAATGTCACTGCAGCACTGAAACCACAGGACCATCTTGTGGGCGCTTCCTGGCCATTTCCTGCTTCGCTTGAAAGCTGAGGAAATGAGGTATGCTGAGGTGTGAACTTTATTTGTTTGTATGGGGACAGCACTAAGAGACAGACACACAGCCCATGACCAAGGTGCCGGGCTCAGAAAAGAGAAAAAAACCCCTCAGAGCCCATTCTCAAGGCATTTCCAAATTAATGTTAAACAGTGCATCTGGACAAACCTGCAGGGACTGCCTGACACTCTCAGTCAGGACAAAACATGGGCTTGGTTTGGGACTTTGCCAAGGTGTGCCTCAATTGATTTTCTTTGGTTTTGAGCCCTCAGTTTCACTAAAATCAGGAATGGGTCAGTGAGGAGTGTTTGGTTGCTGGTTTGGTTTGGTTTGGTTTGGTTTGGTTTGGTTTGGTTTGGTTTGGTCTGGTTTGGTTTGGTTTGGTTTGGTTTGGTTTGGTTTGGTTCGGTTCGGTTCGGTTCGGTTCAGTTCGGTTTGGTTTGGTTTGGTTTGCTCTGTAGTGCTCCCGTTCTCCTGCCCAGACCAGAGCAGGACCGTTCCTGGCTGTGGCCAAGGGTCAGTGTGAAATGCCAACCCAGTGATGGACACAGCTCAGGCCATTGCGGTGACCCCCAGATTCCTTGGGCTGGGACAGCCCCTTCTCCTCCATGCCTTGAAAAAGCCGAGTTGGTAGCAATTTTTTAAACCCTCTTGAGACTTTTCCCAGCCAGCGGGTTCTCCCTAGGGCTGGGTCTCTGCAGGCTGGCTGCTGCTCACTGCAGGCAGGGCTGGGGGCAGGCCGGGTTATTAGCAGGGAAAGCTGATTGATTTATGAGAGCAGAAGTCTCTCGCTCGCTCCAGCACAGGTTATTCTCCAAATGCAAACTCTCTTTCACTTCACACACACCAAGTGGCCGAGGGCTGCGTTATGAATGGGCCCCTTTGTTACCCCCGGCCCGACAGGACAGACTGTTTAGTTCATGTCTGTGCTTCAGCGAAGGAGGACGGGGTCTGCGAGACAGATGTGCCCTTTAATTGCAGGGAAATATTAGAAGATCATTAAGCCATTTCTGACAGGGCTTTCCTCTGGCTCGGGGAGCAGGGAGTTGTTTCGGGAAGGCCAAGGAGCAGCCCTGTCTTGCCAGCCACACAAACAGGACCTTGTCCTGCTCCCTCACCCCGGCACTAAGCAGAACCAGAGGAGCTGCAGTCAGAAGCCCCACTTGGCTGCCAAAGCTGCAGAGCTGCAGCTCAGAGAGAACTCTCCTTACATTGCATCTGATAAAAGGCTTTTCAACACTGCTCGGGGGACCTGCCTTGCTGCAGATAAGAGCAGCCCTATCAACTCTGCTGAGAAGATGGAGATGTGCTGAGGGTTCTGCTTCTTATTTATGTTACTGAGCATGGCCTGAGTGTAAGAAACCCTCCAGCAAAAGGAAAACGCGCTGCAGTCAGCTCAGGGAACACCCCAAAGTGAGGGGGAAAGGCAGATCCCCTGCTCTGCAGTCAGCTCAGGAAACACCCCAAAGTGCAGGGGGAAAGGCAGATCTGCCCTGTAGGAGAGAGAGCTTCGGGGGGCTTGGGGTTTAGCCTTGGTTTAGTTACCCTGACACAGTGACTTGGAGCAGTGTTTGGTGGCTTTGTGTTGGTTCTCCTGCTGCAAAATTCCTGGAACAGCCCCAGGTGTGTCTGCAGGGCACCCCTGAGATGGTGGCTTTGTCTTTTGGGATCATTGCTGTGACAGAACCTGGCAGCTCCCTACTTCAGTTATCAAGCCAGAGCTAAGGATTTTCATTTAAAATCCAGCAAAATAAACCAGAACAAACCCATCACGTTGATTGTACGGGTGGGGATCTGCTGAGGGATAACGGGAATCCCACAGAGGTCTGAGCAAAGGCCCTGGGGATGACAGAAACCTGCAGAATCAACCCCAAACTGGCCCTTGGGTACACATTTTTAGCCTCACCTCCAGCCCAGAAGGAGGATGCAGAGCTGAGTGTCCTGGCCAAAGCCACAGCACTGAGTAGGCTCTGGGCTGGGATTTGGCTCCCAGCCCCTCCCAAACTCACCTCCCAAACTCAGCCTCTGCTGCAGCTCCTGCCTGCCCTCCCTGCAGCAGAACACCCAAAATCCCTGCTGGGAGCTCGTCCACGGGCCCTGCTGGAGCCATTGAATCTCCCAGGGGTGGAAAACTATCCCTGGGCACAGACTTGGACCATTCTGTGATTCTGGGATTACACGAGGTGGCAAGGGACTTCATTTATCTGAGCCAGGCTCAAAGCCCTTCTCAGGACCATGCTGATAAAGCCAACAGACTTTCTGTTAATGGTCGCCGATAAGGGATTTTGGTGAGGGTTTCGTGCTCAGTCTCAGAGGAAAGTCAGTTTTGCTTTGTCTATCAATCCTACCCCTGGGAAAACCCTTGTCGGTTCTGTGGCCTCCTGCTCCAAGGACAGGGGATGGCTTTACAAAATCTGAGCTCTTTGGGGAGCAGCATCCCACAGACAGGGAAAGTGAGGCATGGGGACATGAATGCAGCTGTGAAAGAGCCCTTTTTTCATCCTTACTCTCACATCTGTTGTTGGGTGAGCCAGAAGCCAGCACTCACTGCCTGGTTCTTGTAGGTTCTTGCTGATTCAAGCCTGGTTCTTGCAGATATAACACCAGAGAAGGTCTGGGATGTGTTTAATGAGCGGGAATGTTTGTCCTCAGCAAGAGCTTCACTCCATTTATGCAGCAGAGGTTTGTTCCCTGCTGCAGCTCCCTGGAACTGCTGCTGGGGTGCTCTTTGCTCTGCCATGTTTGATACCAGGAGGAAGAACAGCACCTTGGCAACTCCTTTCTGTACTGCAATGTCCACTTTGGGTTCCAGCCCAGGTGCCAGGATGGGTTTCAGCCTTTTTGTCCGAGAGCTAGGAGTGATGGCAATCCCTGAATCCTTCCAGGACCTTCCTCTTGCACCGAAGTTAAAACACCAGCATTCCTTTGTAAGGAAATTGAAAGCCCCTGGGAACTTCCACTGGTGTAAACTGGGTTTTCCTGTTCAGATATCTCGATCGAGATTGACAAAGAAAATATCTCAGTGTAATCCTGCCGAGCTGTTTTCCTTGGAATGCCACGGGCAGGCTCGTTCATGGAATCTCTGCTTTTGCTATAGGCGTGGGCAGAAACAACCCCAGCCCTGGAGCCACAGGGGCTGGGCTGGGTGTGCAAGGAAAACACGGATCCGTGCCATCCCAGCAGGGTGGCAGCCCTCAGCCCCACTGCCAGGCTCAGGAGAGCAGCTGGGATGTGGGTCAGGAGCCAGCAGAGCACTGCACGAGGGCACCTGAGTGTGCCCAGGGGCAGGGAAGTGCAAACCTGGGCCAGTCATGAGATTTAAACCTGGTATTTGAGAGGGATTCAAGGGACTGTGGCTCCCAGCTCCTGTAAATGGGAGTGGGATTTGTGTGACTTCAGGCTCCTTGGAAACCTCACCCTCAGGACCCGTCCTGCAAAGAGGCAGAGATTAGACTCCTGGTGCTGTATCAGGAGCTTGCATGTGCTTCTTGGGGAACAAACAGGTTCCTGTGAGTCCTGGAACACCTCCCCCTCTCCTCTCATCTCTGGGCTCTGTATGATGCAGCCTTGACCCAGCCCAAGTAACCTGCTCTGGCCTCAAACCCTGAGTTTGTGCTCTGGATGCCCTGGACACCCAGACCCTGAGCTCAGATTTAACCCAAACCCAGCTCTGGGCTCAAACCCCGAGTTTGTGCTCTGGATGCCCTTGACACCCAGACCCTGAGCTCAGATTTAACCCAAACCTGGCTCAGGGCACAAATAGACTGAAGCCCTCACACTGGAAAACCCAAGCCACATCTGGTGTAGGACTCAGCTGCAGGACTTTGTTGGACCTGTGTTTGCCCCCCCGATGGGTGCCCAGCCCCTCGCTGTGCACTGCAGATGTCAGTGATGGATTATTCCTTCATT
Source organism: Pachycephala philippinensis (assembly GCA_013397055.1). Taxonomy (NCBI): domain Eukaryota; kingdom Metazoa; phylum Chordata; class Aves; order Passeriformes; genus Pachycephala; species Pachycephala philippinensis. The sequence goes on from VWZT01002643.1 coordinate 551,093, forward strand.
TACTTTCAGCTGAGCCCTCCCGTGGCTGAGCATTTCCTCCAGAGGTGCTGGGGTGCTCCAGGCTCCTGTCCCAGGGAGCAGCGCTCGCTCTGGAGATGCTGCCGGGATCCTTTCATGCTGTTGTTTTTCCTCAGTCTGGGATAAGTCATCTTGGGCTGGAGGAGCTTGTTTTGTTCTCTGCGGATGGAAACAAAACAGCCCCCGATGGCCGCTTCCTGATGGGCTTCCTGCGATTGTGCAGGGAATGGTGGCAGGGAACAAAACAGGATACGGCGGCGGGGTTGTGAATGTAACGGGGACAATGGTATCAAAGTGGAATAAAAATAATGAATGGGCGCTGCTGGAGCCGTGAGTCACAACCTGAAATATTTGTGTCTCCCCAGGCTGCCACCTCCCAGCTCTCCAATTCCTGGGAGAACGCTCTCTTTGCAGTTTCCAGTGCTCTGGCAGTAGGAACCCAAGGAGAAAAGATAAGGTTTTGTGGTTTGCACCTATTCCCTCAAGCTTTTAAGACTCTACTTTCTGTCCCTTTCCAGAGCAGCCTGAGAGCAGGCCCAGAGATGGGACAAACCTTCTCTCATGACAAACCCCCAGGATTTTTGGGTTACTCCATTTGCTGCTTTCCTTTCTAGGGCAAATCATTACTATTGAAAAGCTTCAATTTATCTCTGCATGCTGGAAGCAAAACCAGCAGGATTGTCACAGTCTCAGTTTGTGACATGAGTAAAAATACCCCCCAGAAGCTCTGCTTTGAGGGAAAAGGTGACACCAGCTTGGAGTGAGCTCAGCCTTCCTGACACAGAGTGCTGGGTCAGTCTGCAAAGTCCTGGTGGAATATTTGCCACTGGGAAGAGCCTCTGGCAGCACATCAGGGCGAGGAATCGGGCACTGGGTGCTCCAGGACGGAGCTGAGGTCAGCACAGCATTTCTGCATTTGTGCTCTGGGATAGTTGGGGTTTGTCAGCCAGCCAGGCTCTGAAACCTTCTTGCAGTTTCCCTCCCCGTTCCTTCAGCAGAGAAAACCATAAAAATGCTACAATAATATTTACTGAAGAGTGCATGTTCGCAGTTAGGCCCATGTGTCTCTGTTTACAAACACATCTGCTCAGAGCAAGGAAATTATTTTAAAAGCGTGAGGGGGAAAAGAAATGAAATTAAAAGGAAGGTGAGCTAGAGCTGGGTGGATTTGAGAGCCCAGCCCTGGGAAGCAATCACCCAGCAGTGTCAGTCGGGGAGAAGGGGATACAGCTTTGGAGGAGAAAAGCTGAGGGCAGAGAGGAGTGGAGATACAAGCACAGGGAAGTGGCTGAGGGGAGTGTTAATACCTGGCAAAGGCTGATTGATTTTCTGGGAATGTGACACGGCTTGGAAAAGATCTTGTGAGATTATGGAGTCCTGACCCTGAGCAGGACCAGGCTGGTTCAGCCATGGAGGTGAATCCTTCTGTGATCTGTGTGACTTCAGACTCTTGGGAAAATCTCCACCTCAGGACTTGTCCATCCCAGTGAGAGCCATTTCCTGGCTCTTATCAGATCCCAGATTCCCAGTGATTCAGGGAAATTAACTGCCAAGATCAGAAACCTGGCCCAAGCCATGCCAAAGGCAAAGCTTCCAGCAGCTGGGACAGGTTTCACATCCCACCCTGAATCCTCTCACGTGTCCTGGTTGGCAGAACCGGGCAGGGAACAGGAGCCAGGGAATTCTCTGGGAAGGGCAGCCAGGAACTGTGGTTTGTCCCAAAGGACACACACCTCACCCCAGGGTCAGTCCCAGCAGCGTGGGGAGCCCTGGGGAAGGCAGCAGTGCTCAGGGAATTCCCTGTCCACAGCCCAGGGATGGGATGAGCTGGCTGGGGACTGACAGGGCTGTTCCCTGCTCCGGGCACAGCTGCTGCTGCTCATGATCCAAAGGAACAGCTCCAGGATTTTGGGATGTGTGTGATGGGGATGGGATGGACCCTCCAGCCTCAGCTTTCCCCACATTTACCTTCCAGAGGTCAAGGGGCCACAGAGATAATTTGGGCAGGTTCTTTTTTAATTCCACCTCCATTCCTGGGACTGTGCTGAGACCCCACAGAGGTTTCTCCTGGCATTTTCCCACAGCTCCAGGCCTGGTTTAAGCCTCCTTATCATTATCCTTAATGCAGCAACTTGTTGGGAAGGAGAAACTGTCACCTGGTTATTCCCAGTTGGCTGGAAACAAGCCAAAATAGGCCCTGAAACCATTAATGTGAAGCCTAGACTGAGGAAAAAAAGAGTAATCGGTCCAGATCCTATGAAATTGTGCCTGAAGTGCTTTTCTGAGAGGTGAAGTACAGAAGAAGGATTTATATTTTTATCCTTTTCGAGGCTGCTTTTGAGGATCTTGAGATGAAAATAACAGAGCATTGATTTTAGCAACCTTCTTTTACCCACTTGATATGAAATTTCACGGGAATAGTGAACATAAAAATAACCACCAAAAGATAAAGATTTTTTTTTCCTTATGAGGAGTTTTGCCAAATCATTTTGCCCCAATTTTGAGCTGTCTAATTTCAGTGTGGTTTTGGTGTTTTTCAGTGTTTCTGCTGTTTCTGCTGCACTTACTCCTGCTTTGTTTCCCCCTAACACGAGATGCCACATTGTGGTTTCCCGTTTATTTGAGTTGTGCAGGAATTATGGTGCCTTCGAAGGCTGCCAGGCTACCCTTGGATGGAGTAGCCTGGATGGAAAGCAGAGGAGAGGGGAGGAAAGGGAAGGAAATGCAGCCTGGGCTGGGTGCGTGGCTCTTTGTCCAGGTCACTGTCCTGCTCTGTGGCTCTGGGCAAAAACCTGCAGTGTGGGATGCCCTAAAATAATGAAAGTAAACCCCTCCTTTATGGCCACAGAAATCCTCAGCTCTGCAGAGACGTGGGGACAGTGTTAAAGGTTCGCTGCCTTCTTCACCCTGAGTGCTGCTGCAGCAGGGAAAGGGGCTTGGAGCAACCTGGGATAGGGGAAGGTGTCCCTGCCCTGGGCAGGAGGTGGAATGGGATGGGCTTTAAGGTCCCTTCCAACCCAAACTGTGATTCTGTGACAGCAGCCTGCATCTCCCCCCATAGCTCCTCCTGGGGCAGGGATTCCAGCAGCTGGGATGTCCCAGCCCCAGCACCCCAGCTCAGCTGCAAATGCTGTGAGCAGCACATTGTGGGACACTGGGCAGTGCTGCAGGTGGGTGAAAGGGGGAAGAACAATGCACCTTGGAAGTGACAGCTCTCATCCTGCTGGATTCACCAGGGGCGATGAAGGATCTCCAGCTGCAGCCCGGAAAAGCTCCTACACAGGATTTAAATGGATTGTGAAGGGCACAAGATTGGATTGTGGTTGTTGGCAATCAAATGTTCATGGTTACAATTTCTCAGGGGGAGTTCTGGCGAGTCCCTGCCCCGATCATATCCTGTAAGGAAGGTGGAGCAGCAGGCGCAAACCTCAGGAAAAGTGGTCTGGAAGAGCTGCAGAGGGAATTCTTAGTTTGCTTAGGTGCAAGGGAAGAGTGGATATTTGAGAGTGCATCCCAAGGGTTCCTGTCCGTGTCCCAGTGGCAGCACCCTGGGGCTCGGTGCCCCACGGCATGCACAGGACAGGGCAACAGAGGAGGAACAAGGCAGGGAGAGGGGAATGCTCCCTAAAGGTTGTGCCAAAGATGGAGGGCAGGGATGAGAATAACACTGTCTTCCTGTGTGGGAAACAGAGGAGTAGAAACCCCCACAAGCACTAATGAGTTTAATCTACAGCCCTGGAAAGGGCTGGGATTGATGTAATGATAAAGGTATACAGATCTTAAGTAGAAGAATTATAAACCTATGTTTCGATAGTTATAAGTAAGAAAATGTATTGGGTGATATGGTGAAGGGTTTTAAGTATGATAATATGATTTTATAGTTTAAGTTAAGAATTTAGATGTTATAATAGAAGTGTATGTGTGTACGTGAGCTAACAAGTTATTGGTCAAGAAACAGACGCAATGCAGCAAAAAGTACCAAAGGTGATAGGTTATAAAATCAAAACAAAGTTCCGTGTTAATTGTCTATTGGACCAGAAAGTTATAAAATGCCATGTAACTCTGAAACTCGTTACTTTCTTTGGTTATGGCGACTTGCTGTTAAACCTGTGACTCCTGAGACTGATGCCTTGTTTGATTTTTCAAGTGATAAGTCTCAAATAACAGAGTTGGTCCTGTGTCTTGGATCAGGCTCTGACACTCCTGCCTCCACCCCACTGCCCGATCCATCCTAATGTGCTGCCCCAAGATCGGCACAGCCCCTGCTCCTATTTGAATTTCTTATTTGACTCATTCTCTTGCGAGCCCGATGTTATCTGTGTGCTCGGATGAGATGCTGGCAGCAGAAGTGCTGACTGGTAACCCTGCAGTGCCAAAGTCATCTCTGCTCCAGGGCTGCTCCTCGGTGCAAACCCTGGGCCCTGTGTGAGGCTGCTGGACCTGGGACTTTGGTGCTTTGCATCGTTGGGTCTGGGCTCCTCAGGTCTGTGTTGGCAACATTCTCTTTACAAAAGTATTTCAGGAGTGATTTTCTCACAGGACCAGGAGTGGTGAAATTTTGGGGAGTGGGGAAAAAGGAAAGAAAACAGCCACCCCTCCAGAGGTGGAGTCTTCTCTCCATGGAGCAATGGTTCATGTACTCGATGCTCTCTTCTCTTCTAAGTCAGCCTTTGTGGAGGAGGATGAAGCTTTGATCTTTAGCAACGCGTTTTAAATGTGGTTATGGCCAGAAAAGTGAATGTAGAGAGCTCAGAGTTGATGTGCAGTGAAATCTCATTGCACACACATGGAATAAGCTCAGTTATTGGGGACACCTGGGGTGACAGCAGTGCTCACCTCACCAGCCCTTGTTCCTCCAGCCTTTCTCCTTTCTCAAATGTCCTGTTCCATTCATTAACTGAGTGAAACCTTTGCTGAAATGCGTGTGTCATCTCTCTTTCACAGCGAGGGATCAGAAAAACTTGCTTGAAGCGCTGGTGGCTTGTGAGCCCTGCCAGAATATCAGGCTGGCTGCTCCTGCCCTCGGGGCCACAGGCAAACTGTGCCTCCCGCCGTGCCCCGCTCCCACCCGGGACCTGCCTCAGGATGGCTCATCCAAGTACAGGCAGATCTGCAAATTCACCCTCTTACAACTGGAAACTGCTGTGTAAATAAGAGCCACACCACAGATTCCTCCTGGGATGCAGGATTGGGTGCCAGCTCCTCGGGAGCCTCACTCGTGGCGGTCACTGGTGGCTGCCCTGGAGAGGCCGGGCCGGGCTGCCCAGGGAGCTGGACATGCTGCCAGCTGCCATGGACAGGACTGGCCACATTTATGCCAGGAATGTGATTAAAACCTGGAAAAACTGAGGCCAGCCTATTCCCAGAGGCACTATTAGGTAACATATATGCCAGAGCAGCACACACAGCCCCTGTCTCAGCCCCGGGCTGGCCAGCCCAAGGCCACAGGCTGAGGCAGCGGCGTGGGGGGACCCTGGCGGGCTGTGCCCTGTCTGGGCAGGCTGTGTTGGCACCTGGGACACCTCGGAGTGTTTTCCCAGACTCCCAACACTGAGTAGCTCTCGATTCCAGGGGAGAAAAGCTCGGTATTTCATGGAGCTGCTGGTCTCTGCCTCAGCCAAACCCCTCCTAAACAAGCTGGGCCTCCAAAGCTGGGCCTGGCCAGCTGTGCCTTGGGGAGCAGAGCCCCACAGTGAGCACAGGGAGGGCTGTACACATTCCCCACAGCCTGGAAGCCGAGCCCTGGCCTCTTCCAGGAGAGCTAGCCTGAGTCCCAGGCAGCCCTGATGTTATCCAGGGGGTCCCCAGGCAGCCCTGACGTTATCCAGGGGTCCCCAGGCAGCCCCGAGGTTACCCAGGGTGTCACCAGGCAGCCCNCCCCAGGCAGCCCTGACGTTATCCAGGGGTCCCCAGGCAGCCCCGAGGTTATCCAGGGGGTCCCCAGGCAGCCCTGACGTTATCCAGGGGGTCCCCAGGCAGCCCCGAGGTTATCCAGGGTGTCACCAGGCAGCCCCGAGGTTACCCAGGGGGTCCCCAGGCAGCACAGGCTGCCTGCTGCTTGCCCCCCGTGTGTTTTCTCTCAGCTGGATGCGGGCGCGGGGCTGAGGCGCTGGCAGTGGGGCTGGCTCGGTGCCACCCGACTTGCCTTGCATGTCACCAGCGCTGCTCGTGCTGTGCTCTGGGAGCTGAGCAGGTGTCACCAGCCCTATCTCTGCTCATCTGCTGGGGTGGCTCAGCTCTCCTGGGGCTGAGCCTTTGTGCTGCCACCAGCTCGGGTTTAGCTCAAACCATGCCTGCCCCAGGAGCAGCCACGAGCAACTGGAGCATTTGGATTTCTTCTCCTGTTTCCAGGACTGAAACTGTTCAAGCAGCACAAGGCAGAGCTCGCTGCCAGTGCCCCAATGAGGTTACTGCTGTCCCAGTTAACACCAGTTGCACGCAGGCAGGTCTGAGCAGCCACTGTGTCTTTCAAGGAAGATCCTTATCTGAGGAAGTTCTCTGTCACACTGTGTCACAGAGCAGGGTGTGCTTGCTTGTGTGTGTGAAGAGTTGTACTTGGTGCAGTCCCAGCCATTGATCCTGCGGAGTGTTTTTGGGTTTGGGTTTTTTTGGGGCAGCCAGAGAGATCTCTGCTTTCCAATTTCTTTACCACCAGAGCCTTTTTTTCAGGAGAAAAATGGCTTTAGGCAGAAAAAGCAGCCTGGAATTAGGAGTGCCTGACTAAGCTTGAATTCAGAAGGACCTTCCAACCCCTGCAAAAGTCCCACTGCAGTTCCAATAAAAATCTTTTGAGCAACCTCTCACACTGATTTTGTGGGACAAGTGTCATTACCGTTATTTTCCCAGATGTTGTATCCCTAAAAAAACCCCCAAATTTTGTGTATGTTTTTGGACTGGAAATCTCCAAACTCAAACATTCAGAATCTTTATGTGATGAATTTGTAGTCATGTCTCCTTCTCTCTGCCCAGCTGAGACTGGATCTAGAGGGCCCTAAGCCCGTCCAGCAGCTCAGTGTGGGGTTCACCCAGCACCTCGGGTAGGGAACCCAACACTTTTTGTACTGGGAGGAAGCAGGAGCCTGCAGAAAACGCGTCATTTGGGAGCCCCTGCCTGGCATCCTGACCTCAGTGAATCAGAGGAGCAGCAAATCCTGATTGCTGAGGGGGAGGCTGAACCATCTCCTGTTCTTGTACCTTCTTGCACAGGCAAAGTGTGCAGCCTGGAGATAATTCCAGCCCTTCGAGGGGTTTCTGACACAATCCACTCCCTCCCTTACCCTAACAGCTGAAAAAGGGGAGGGAGTGGATTTTGAAAGGTTGTGAATCCACCAAGGAAAAGCTGCCGGGAAAGGTTGAACACAGCGTGAGCTCCTTTCACCAAGCATCGCTGGGCAGTGTGGGGTGAACCCCCCCTTTCTGCTGTTCAGTGGCTGTAACCAGAGTGAGAGGCTGACCACAAACTGCAGCCAGTGCTGGAACTGCAGCAGGCTTGGTGCAGATGTTTGAGGGTTCCTCTGAGTTCAGGCTTAGCCAGGCCCGCTCTAATTCTAGGCCACTTTGGCTTATTTGGGTTCGTTACGTGGTCTGAGATCAGAGATAGAAAAGTGCTGATTTTTGTGAGTGCACAGCACTGGCCTGACTCTCTCTAAGTGGGTTACTTCAGGCTGAGGGGGATTTTCGCGTTGGCCCAGCAGACTCTGAGTTATTGACATTTTTGTGACGGTCTCATGAGCCTGGTGGTGTCTGATCTGTGCTTAGATTCTCATGTCATTGCAGGAGCTGCACTTCTCTGAGCTTTCAGGATTTCTGTTTCCCTCCCTGCTTATGGAAGAACTTACAAAACAAACCTCCGAAACAGCTACTGGGGGGGGCAGGGGGGACGGGTGGGGAGAGAGCAATAATTTATTATTTTTAAAAGCTCCCAGTTCAGTCTGTGCCCTGCGAGTGTTGAGCACAGGGGTTAGCACACAGCAGCTGTGTGTGCTCAGTGACCCTCTGCTGCCCACACACCACTGCTGGGTGGCTTTTGAGTGCTCAGTGCCCAGAGGAGTTGGGTCTGTAGCTTTGTTTTGGAGTCTGCTCCATCAGCTCACGTTAAAGTGGGGGCTGCTTTCAGTGCGGGAGGTTCCTCCTTCGGTTTCTGCCCTGCCACTCATAAAGGCAGCTGTGTTGTGTGTGGTTAGCTGAGCTCCTCCAGAGCAGGCAGCCCTTGCCAGATGCACTTTGAGTCAGGCAGGGCTGTGCCAAAGCCGTCAGGAGCCCGGCACTCTTCGCTTGGAAAACCCGAGCACATCCACACAAGGAAATCGATAGTCAGAACTTTTTGTCAACATTTGGAGTTTAGGCANAGGATAACAGTTTCCTGTTTTTAAGCATTTCTAGAAATGCGCAGTTGGGTAACGCACCAGCCCTTCACTTCCCACAAAACAAACAAAAAGTGTAAAGTAATGCATTTTTTCCCCCACCAGGAACACCCATAACTCAGACCTGCTCTGGCTGCTCCTCCTTCAGCAGCAACCTCAAAACACAAACAGCACACAAACCCTCCCAGAGGAGACGCAGAGCCCTTCACTGCCTTCACTGCCACCCCAGAGCTGTTCCCACTACAGACTGGTTGGGTTTGGAGCAGCAGGTGGGCAGGGGACTTGCTGGGACTGGGGGTGAAGTGAGGTGCCACAGCCCCCCCGAGGTGACAGCCCCCCCAAGGTGACAGCCCCAGCAGCTCCTGCACTGTTTGCAGAGGTCCAGTGAACCCAAACGCTGCTCGAACCCAAAGCCAGCAGCTAGCAAAGCAGAGCAGAGCAGAGCACAGCAGAGCAGAGCAGAGCAGAGCAGAGCAGAGCAGAGCAAGCCCAGGTTTGCACAGGGGGGTCCCGGACCCCGGGGCTCTGAGTCCCCCTGGCAGGTGGAAACTGCAGCCAGAAAAGCAAAGCAAAGCAAGGCTGAGTAACCCCTGGTTTGCATAGGGGTTCCTGGACCCCAAAGGCTCCGATTCCCCTGGCAGGTGGAAATTGCAGGCAGCAGAGCAGGGCAGAGCAGGCCCTGCTTTGCATAGGGGCTCCTGCGCCCCGAGGCTCCCCTGGCAGGTGGCGGGGGCAGCCAGCGCGGGGCCCTGCAGGTGCTCCCCGGCTCCGAGGGAGGACCAGAGGGCAGTTCCTGCCTTAGCCACGGCTCTGAGGGCTGCTTCTGTCTCTCCCCAGGAGGCTCTGTCGGTGGTGAGCGACGACCAGTCCCTGTTCGACCCCACGTACGGCGCGGCCGCGCAGCTCCCCAAGGACATGACGGCCTCCGGCAGCCCCGACTTCGGGCAGCCCCACAAGATCAACCCCCTGCCCCCCCAGCAGGAGTGGATCAACCAGCCCGTGAGGGTCAGCGTCAAACGGGAGTACGACCACATGAACGGATCCAGGTAAGGAGAGAGCCTGTCCACACTTAATCACAGAATCACGGAATATCCAGGTTGGAAGGGCCCCGCAGGGATCATCAAACCCAGCTCCAGGATCCAAACCCAGCGTCCAAACAAAGGCAAAGCACTCACTGTCCATTCGCTCTCTCGTCCTGCACATCAGCAAACCTCTCTGTGTCCCACCATGTCCCACTCTCCTGTAATTCCTTCTTTTGTGACTCGTTTTGAGCAGCCTGAGCACCCTGCCCATGCTGTTCTGCAGGCTGTGTCCCTCCCAGTGCCCATGGACACTCCACAGACTGGGCATGAGGCTGCCAGGGCAGAGCTCACGCTGCAAACACTGCTGTAAATCCCACATTTCACCCCTCAGTTCAGCACCCCACGGATGTGCCGTGGTTCCAGGGGCTCACAGAGGGGGTCACGCAGCAATAATTGGAGTTTCTGCCAGGGAAGCACTGAAAGCTGCACTGCTGGGCTGCCAGGGCTTAACTGGAGAACACTTTATTTGTGCCCTACCAGGGGATAAGCAAAGCCCTGGAACTGGAGAGGTTTTTGATGGAGAAGGGAGGAGGAGGAGACTGAGGTGCTTTATGGGACAAAAGGCCTGTGCCCATCCCATCTGTGTGCTAGAGGTGACACAGGTGACACAGGGAATTCAGGAGCAGTTGGAGAAGAGCTGTGAACCCCCCCAGGGTGACTGGGGATGCTGTAACCCTGCCCAGCTCACAGCCAAAGGACAGCCCAGCCCCTGCCATTTGTACCTAGAGGTGAATCATTTCCCTGTTCAGTGGGAAATTGAATGGCTTGAAAACATTCTGTTCTGGCAGCTCAGCTTGCCCCTTTTAAAAACGTTACTGCAAGTCCAAAGCCTGGAAACAAATTTCACTTTCTTGAACATAAGCTTTAGGTGTGAAAATATAAAGGTTTTTTTTTCACTTTTCAATATATATATCTTATATAGATACAGTTTTGGTTTTTAGCAGAAGATTTTAGAGTGCACATTAATTTTAAATGTGATTTGAATTTCAAAGTCACAAACCTCTCTAGCATTTGTAGCGTTTAAACAGTGAAACCCTCAAGGGTTTTTCTACTTTAGGGTGAGTTTAGCAGCACATTTTCCTGGTTTCTGAGAACACAGCAGAGCACAGAGCTGGAAACAGAAAGCAGCCTTGCACTTTCAGCCCTCTGCAGAGGGATGATGGTGTTAAAGGCATCAAACAGCAGCGTGTTGTTTTTTCCTCGTGAATGTACAGTAGATGCTGATTCCACCCTCAGATAAAGGCCTCTGTGGCAGTTGCTCTCTCGTGGAGATCATTTGCAGGCTGAACTCGATCTCACCCTGATCATACCTCAGGAGCATTTCTTGACTTCATGAAAACCACGTGGGTGTTTGCACTGTGCTCCCAATCCCAGAACTGAGGCTGAAACAGGAAAAAGAGTTATTTCCTGAAAAAAACATGACACAGAGAAAAGGATGGATCTTGGAAGTACCGGGGCTTTTGATAGTCATGGGCACTACCTTTGGCTACCAAGGGTGGTTTTCCCAGGAAAAGGAGGAAGGAGCCTTGGCAGCATTGCCAGGCTGCCCAAATCAAGGATGGGGCTTGGAGCAACCTGGGAGTGTGGAAGGTGGGATGGGATGGGATGGGATGGGATGGGATGGGATGGGATGGGATGGCANGGATGGGATGGGATGAGCTTTAAGGCCCCTCCCAACCCAAATCCTGGGATTCTGTGGTAGCTGCAGCTGCTCACCCACAGTGCCAGACCCACACACACAGAGGGGTTCCTCCCTTTACCCTCCTCTGTCCCAGGGAAATCTGGCAGGGAAAGGAGCCCTCCACACCCTCTGAGCTGCCATAAACACTCTGCAGGTGCTGTGAGCACAGGCTCTGTGTCACTGAGTGTGGCTGTGCTTGTACACCCAAACTGCCCGGGTGTTCCATGTGCTTGGGGATGAAACACCCTGGGCTGTCCTTCCGTGGTGATCCCTGTGTGCCCATTTCCTCCTCCGCTCAGAAAAAAGGGAAATGGCTCTGCCTGGACAAACTGATTCACTAACAGCTGTAGGAGCCCCGGGAGCCATGGGAAGGGCCCTTAGGAGTGTGCTGGTTCTGGGCAAGCAGGAAATGCTTCTCCGCAGACTTGCTCCAGACCCTGAAGTTCTTGGACACAAAATGTGTGCTCAGTGTCCCTAAAGGGAGGTAACCCCCATCAGGAGAGAGGAGAAGGCTCCTGGATGTCAGAACCAGGCCCTAACAGAGCTCCCACCCCGCCTCTGGAGAGCTCCTTAGCACAGGAGCTGCAGTGCAGCCAGGACAGGAGAGCATTCCCTGACTCCTCCATCCCCTCCTCCCTTCCCTGCATGTCCATCCCCGTTTGTGGGGATAGACTGGGCCACTCCAATCACTCATTCCCCTTCCCATCAGCTGCCTGGCCAACCCCACACACGTGTGAGTGGCCAATCCCAATCCCACTCCCATTTAGCTCCAGCTGCAGGCCGAACAACCCCCAATGCCCCCCTGCCTCTGTCCCTGCTTCTCTCCCATCCCTCAAGCAGCCTTTCCCTGTGTTCCAGCTGCCCCTTCAGCAGGATCAGCCTTTGTTGTGCTGGCACCAGGGCTGGGAGGGGGGTTTGTGTGTGCTGGCAGGGGCACAGCACAGGGACCTGGGCACGGCAGGGACAGCGCAGGGACAGTGCAGGGAGCTGGGCACGGCAGGGACAGAGCACAGGGACCTGGGCACAGCAGGGACAGCGCAGGGACAGTGCAGGGAGCTGGGCACGGCAGGGACACAGCGTGGGGAGCTGGGCATGGCAGGGACAGTGCAGGGAGCTGGGCACAGCAGGGACAGTGCAGGGAGCTGGGCATGGCAGGGACACAGTGCAGGGAGCTGGGCACAGCAGGGACAGAGCACAGGGAGCTGGGCACGGCAGGGACACAGTGCAGGGACTGTGCAGGGAGCTGGGCACAGCAGGGACACAGAGTGGGGACCTGGGCACAGCAGGGACAGTGCAGGGA
>VWZT01002645.1:0-18370 GCA_013397055.1 Pachycephala philippinensis
GTTGTTATCTCAACCCTTCATGATCCACACCGGACACCAAATACGGCTGTCATGGTTTAAGAACGGTGCTCCCATATTCAGTACCCACACCAAGATTCTCCAAAACCACACGTCACTCTCTCTTGCTCCCTCTTTCCCCTCCCTGCTGTGGCAGGATGGAATTAAGAATTGGGGGTACAAGAGGTAAAGAGGCATTGAGAATTGAAGGCACAAGAGGTAAAGATCACAGGTTGAGGTAAGAACAATTTACTGGAAACAGCAATGATATAAGAAAACAAACATTAACAGCAACAATATTAATAACAAAAGGTATAAGAAAAGAAATTATTTACACAGACAAATATCCCTGATAACAGAGAATACCAGACAGCTCCCTCCACCATGCTTTCTCAACCCAAAGGAACCCCTTCTTCCCAGAAGAGAGTGAGTCCCTTCTGCCTCCCTCCAACAGTGACATAAGGTGGTAAGGAATAACCTCTGTGTCCTAGTCATGCTTCTTCCTGGCTACTGCAGAAATTATTCCTGTTCTGGCCAGAATCAGGGCAATATTTTTAAACTTAGCTTGATATGTTCACTTGCAACTGTGAGTTCTTGCTCCTAAAAAAACAGTATAGGTATACACTGCTTTTGGTAAGAATCACTGTTTTATAGAACTTTTAATATTTGCTTAAAAATAATGTCATTGTTGGTTTTGATAACTTGACCCTTGTATTCCACTCTTTTGCTTTTAGCATGCATATATTTTAATATACTACTCAAATAGAAAACTAGCAACCTAACTTGCTGAGCAAAAATAATGACATTCCTAAACTGTAGAGGAAAATGCTTTACAGAATCATAAAAAACACAGGACTAAGAATATGTTTCCAAGTGTACTTACTGGACTGTTTGTTAAATTATTTTAACTATTACGGTCTTTGAAACTATTCTAAAGTTGGTACCTTAATTTTTTCATGCCTGAGTAGGTGTTAAAATTTATCTTCTGGATTTTCTAAATGCCAGCTCCATCAGGTTCTGAGCACTTATTCGTGCCCACTCAGAGACAGGTCAACAAGACAGAATTTTTTTATAACCTTTGCTGAAATGAAGTCTTGAGTCTCTAATTATTCTCTCTACCAGCAGATAAAAGACTTCCAAGACTGGTGCTACTGATGCCACTTAATGATTTTAATTTTTTCCTTTCCTACCTGGAAGAACAAACTAATCCAGTAGAAATTTTGTGCAACATTTGTAAAAGCAATCCATCTACCACAGCAAGGCAAAACCATTGGCTGTAACATGAAATATGTCAATGTACACAGAAGACAACCTCTAAATACTTAAGCATTCTACTAAGTATATTATCACCATTAATTATTTGCTTGTGTTATGAAGAAAGCATTGTCCCACACAATTCAAAAGGCATGATTTATTAATTAGTGTATGTAAACACTCCTGAAAATTTCTCCCTAAAGCAAACGACAATCTCACTACTGGTGAGATTTTCCAGACTTTTGTACTGAGATACAAAAATCCCATTATCAGGTGAGGAATCTTGCGCCTTCATCTTCAGTACTCCAACTTAGAACAGACTGATTCTGCCAAGGAATAGCCTAATCCAAAGAATTTTGAAGTGCTAAAACCCCAAAAATATATGTGCTAATAGTGTGTGAGAAATGGGATGAGAACAAATAGGAAACTAGCACCAGTTACTTTTAACTCTGTAACTGGGTCTATATGAATAATATTTTACAAAGTAATCGACTTTATCACAAAAACTACTGCACAATACAAGAGTTCCCAAATTACTAAGTTTAAAATCCAAGCTACAAGTGTCCACCACAGAAATGTTTTCTTAAATCTCCTGCACAGAGCAAGAAAAAAAAATCTTCCATTTCAGCTAAACTTATCTGGTTTTATCTAGAAACAGAATACTTTCAAGTAGAGCTTTATTCTCCTCAGTGACTACCTGTAAGGCAGGTGAAAGCTTTGCTTTAAATCTTTACTGCTTCTTTCAAATTGAAAAAGATGCTTTGAAATATGCTGCATTTTACTCTTCAAGAACTAATTTTATTGCTAGTCTCTAGGATAAATACGATATTGGTGACCATATTCAAAACATGCAAGCATCTTCACAAACTGATGAAACAGAACAAATACCTACATGAAAGAGTTACAGCCATAAGCCTATTAAAAAATTTAGTTTTTAAAATTTAGATAACATGCAAAACCAAAATAATAAACACTTCGATGGAGAATAAGAGTAAACTGGGGAAACATAAAAAACTGTTAGAAAAAGAGCAAAACCAGATAAAACCAAGATAAAGACAACAAAGGAAAAATGCATGAAGGAGGAAATCCTTTAGAAAGGAAGGAGGCTGAAAAAGAACTGCATCAGTAAGCCTTGCATTCCTAGGAGAAAGTTGATATGAGGGAAATCTATAGTCCACAAAAACAATAAAATCACATTCAAAGAACAAATCTCAGAGCCAACTGATCATTTCAGGAGAGAACAGAACACCTTCCATCACTGCTGCTTTATATGAAACTGGGCTTAGATGAGGACAAGAAAATAGGAAATGTGGAAAAGGATTCCCATAGGACACATCTCTCTGGTCCAATAAAACATCCGAAGGCTGCAGCAGTTTTCTATGGAGCACTATTAACATTGTTTTTATACAGCTGTAGCAGATGGTATGATTCACTTATCTCAAAATACAAGAGCTCAGGGAACTTGATGATATTATCACGCATCAAATTAGAACAGATAAAAAAGTGCCTTTCATGAAAATATTGAAACTACGAAAAACATTGTGGGGAGAGGTCTAGTATTTAACATATTTTTTAAAGAGATCAAACTTGAAAAAACATAATGCCAGTGATATTATAAAAATACAACCCTCAACTTTTCCCCTGCAAGGAAGTCCTTAAATTACTGTTGTCAGGTGAAGGAACTACAAGGTAGAAAATAATCATTCCCTTCCATCCCTTTCTTTTAGGTTTCCATTAGCACCTGCTGTTGGGCACTGCCAGAGACTGGACACCTGGTCAGGTACACTCCTGATGTGAACCAGTGCTGTATTACTGATGGTCTTGTGATTTAGCAGTATCTTTAGATCTAAAGAGCTTGAGTGAGAAGAAAAACTGTTCAAGAGAAAAAGAATATATAATCAAAGAATCCTCTACTTCCTCCAAGCTCTAAAAAGACATTTGCTCCCCATCCCAGCTTCAGTATTCATCACATATGGAAGTAGCATACACCTTTCTTAAAGTTCAAAATTACTGTCTCAGTGGCTTTTAGAAATAAAAAACTCAGTTGCAACCATCCATTCATGTTTTGACTCCTCTGTTCTCAGTGGGAACAAGCAGGTGTCCTGCACAAAGCCAGCAAGGTTTGTTTTTTCTAATAATGCAAATGACAAAAAAAATATTAAACCTTGCTTTTCTCACAATACTTTAACGTTGATTTATTTTCCTTAACGAAAGAGACAGCTTCAGGACATGTCCTGTTCTCCCACATTCCCCATAAAGCCCTTTGCCTCAAGCCGCATGATTGGTAAGAAACACACACACAAAGCAACTCAAGAACAGGAGAAAGAAAGGCTCCAATGATATTGGAAACCACTGCCATCACCTGGAGATGGTGGGCATTCACTGGGATAAAGAAAAGCCATTTTTTATTATAAAACAGGGCACAACACAAGTGAAAACTAGCAAAATTGAAAATGCAATCTGCAAGTCAACACAAAAAATATATTTGATTTTTTAAAAGTTTTGAATGATACTTTAAAGAGTTTAGGAATAGTGAAAAAACATTAATCAGTACTAATAGGACAGTTCTTAATGACGAAAACTTTAAAAAGTCCTCGAAGGACTGTAAACATCTGTAAATGCACAGGCATGGTAAAAAGCATAATTACTGAATATGTGACCTAACACAGGGAAAAAAATTCAAACTGAGTACTATGAAAATCAGAGAGGATAGTAAAAGATAATGGCAATGGCAGGTCTATTCAACAGAAATGACATCTTAAAACACACAAATTTTAACAGCAAAGAACAATTAATCTAAGTTGCTAAAAACAAAATACTTCAGTGGGATGTCAATCAGTAACACAGAGCTGACAACTGTGCTTTAATTACATTTGAGACTGTTACCAATTAGTTAGTCTACAGCACTACAGGCTTCATGCTGCCTATGACTCAGTGCACTGACTCATTCAGTAAAACTTTTCCTACAGAACTACCCAGGCACCCACAAGGATGCAAGATCAAAAGGAAAGTAGTTACATTGACCTTCTTAGCAAAAGTCTTGTTTTATATTTAGATGACCAAAAGTGTATACTGACACAACTGCTCAAGTAGGCTTTTTGAAGGAGAGACTTTCAGGCGCACTGTTTCAACTCCATTTCAGATAAACATCTCAAAAAATCAAAATACAAATAATGTTTTGTACAGTTTGAAGCTGAAGCAGCACATTTGAAACCTGCTTTTTTTACAAGCTGCTCAAGTAGCATTATTTATTATTAATAAAAATATCTACAATTGAAAAATCCTGTTTTCTGTCACTTAAAGAGTCCTGGCTGATTTTAACAATTGAAGGCTGAAATTTTTTCTGTCAGAAGTAAGGTCACCAGGTGATAGAAGGGGGTGGGAAAGAGTGACAAAATGTCTTCAGCCATTTCCCTGTTTTGGGAAAAAAAAAAAACTTTGGTTAGATTTTTGAATTATAACAATTCTACCATTGCACTAAGCAGTAATGACATTTTCAAGTTTTGCAATAAAAATAACAGGAAGATAATCCTGGGTGAAAGAATCTTCTATTGATATTCTCATGGACCTCTAAAAACATGTTAGATTTCAAAGTAAGACCTCTGTCCCAGCTGTTCTTTCTGAATGCTCAGGCTATGATGCCAAAGCTGAAAGCGCAGGATCCTGGAAAAGGAAAGCTGTGTTTCTTGCTCTCAGCTTCTGGTCTGATGGTGCCGACACAGTGCAAGCAATCAAAGAGGTGAGTGGATGAGAGGTGTCCAGACTCAAGACAGACAACCTGCTGAGAAGCCCTTTAGTTTGTATGTACCAGCTGATGCAAACAGCTCATTGTTTCTGAAAACAGCTGGTTGCTCACTATCATCTTCAGCTCTAGCTGCACACTGGCCCTGGTCTCACAGGTTCGATCGGCTTATTCACCTGAAAACAAGGTGCAAGGAAAAGGACACTTTTGGTGTGAGCTCATTCCATGGCTGCACAACCAGAAGAGCAAGAGAAAGCATGAATGTATGTCCAGAGAGCAGCATGTCCAGAGCAGCTGGGGATGTGTTAAGCTTTTAACACATAAGAACATAAGAGTTCTATTTTAGGCCTGGAGGAAAGGGAGGAACAGGTAAGGCTCCTGAGGGTTAAAATGAGCATGAATGTTGCAATTAAGAGATACGTTTAAATTAAAGCATGTTTTCTCCAGAACTATACTAGAACCTACAAATCTCAGTATTTAACATTAATTTTTAGCAAGTGAAAAAGCTGTAACGTGGAACAGGCATACATCATGTTCTCACAACAAAATCAAAGAGCAACAACCTACCAAAGATTGGTACTAAGACTATGGTTGCACAAGATGTTAAGTGTTAGGTGTAGGAGTAATTAGGCATTATTTTCTCATGTGTGTCTTCCCTCTTGTAGTTAATTTCTCTCAGCACAGGTGCTTACTGTGTACTTCCATAAGCGAATTAAACTTGGCAACACGGCCCAGAAAACTAAAACAGAAGAAAAAGTCGTATTGCTTTCTGACATATTACTGTGTTCAACTGATTTGCAGAAGTCAGGGAGGGACAGGAACTTAGGAAGATGGTGATATGGGGGGAGCAGGAATGCTGGACTTGTCCCTTTCAGTGGCAGCACGACACTTCACTTGGCTTCATGTTCAGCTTGGCTCTTCCAGCAAATCCCAAGGAATGAATCAATCACTTCCATTTGAATTTTCTTTCCAAACGGGAAGTAACACCAGAAATTGCAATATCCAAGACAGTAACTGCGAAATGCACTCAGCTGGTAGACAGACACTGGAACTTTGGCCACCCAGCTCCTGTGATTCTCAGAAGGTCACTACACCAAGAAGGTAGGTCACACTGTTTCTCATTTTTCTGCCTGTAAAACTCAGAAACTCAGATCTGCTTCCCAGACACACCGTGACCTCAACAGCTGCAAGTGGATGTCCCTCCAATGTGCTGCTAAGCTCTAAACCAAAACGCTAACCTCTTTGAAAAAACAGGAGAAGAGGCATTTCTGCTTGGGCACCCAAAGCATAATTTCAGTATTCTTGCCTCTAAATTCTGTGAAGTAGAAGCAATACTATTGTGCTACTTTGTAAGAAAGCTGTAAACATAAATTCTGTGTAATGAATTTGAATGAATTGATCTATAATCTGTGAATGATTCAAAGGCTGTAGGGATATAATTCAAGAGACAAAAATCTAAATTCAAAGCAGAGTTTGAAAAGTAAACAGCATATAAGACACATCCATGTACAAGAACAAAACAAAATATTTAGTTTATTTCCCCAGCACTGTCTGGCTGTTATCTATCTGAATAGGCCGGTGGAAGGAAATTCTCAAAGGACAGAACCACCATTTTGTCCACGCCCCTGCATAAAGGCCAGCAGGTTTTACTCTAGACTGTTTCCCAAGGTAATTTTCTTTTTTAAATACCTTCCCTAGATAATGGTTTGCTTATAAATTCAATGCCAGCAGAGGTCAGCATTCAATCCTGCTGAACATTTACCCTTGTACAAAATCCTTCATTAAAAAAAGTACTCTCTCTTCAAATAAAATATACACAATGTACCCTCACTTCCAAACTCACAATAGCAATATTGCTAAAGAGTTTGGTTTTAGATATGGGCATCTATCAAAACTTAAACTATTTAATCAGATCATGTTTCTAGAACTATTCTAAATCTAGAACTATTTCTGCTAAAGCAAAATATTGATTGGAAGATTTAGCAATTGGAGATTTTTTTTTCCTTGTTAGCATTTCAATCTCCAACAGGCGAAAACAAAGTTTCCATGAAACTTTCTCCTCTTCTGCTCCGCTAGAAGTCACCTTTGCTGAATGAACATAAGTCATGTAAGCTGAAATATGTGCAGCTTCTCAAAGCCATTTAACAAGGACTTCAGACTAAATCTTAAAAATCAAAGTCTGGCTCTCCCTGATCAAGTCCAAATCATGTATCTACAAATTTCCATTATATTTCTCCATTCTAAGCACTGTTTCTTTGGTTGATTCAAGATGTGACTTAAAATGGATAAGTATCCTGTATGCTCTCAATTCACCTCAAAGTTGTTTATTGCACCTACCACTATGTCCTACCTAATGCACACATAAATCAATCATGTCGAGAAAGGATTATATTTTAATTTTTGCATAACAACCCAAGAATTTGTCCCCAATTCCCATTAAATATACAAAAATTAAAACACAATAATTGTTTTATGTCTGACAACAGGCAGGGTTTTTAAAATTATGTTAAATAAGCCAGATTGTTAAAAACCATTGGCATTGTGAGACATATCTAAGTTGTGAGATCGCAACAAAGATTTGTTAGTAGAGAAGTGTACTTTTACAGAAATGCTGGAAGAGTTCTACTATTTTTCTAAATGAACTAAGAAACTATACACACTCAAAGTCTCAGCAGAAAACATTATTAAAACATACACTTTGCTGCTCTTCACATACAAATAAGAAAAACTATCCTAGAACTAAGAAAATAAGAGGTCAACCAAGAGACCAAGATATTCTTGCCTTTTTATACTATTTTATTAAATTTAGTAACAAGCAATATTTAGGCTTTAGCATGCTAATAACCTTTGCTTTCTCTTATGAGAATTCAAAATATTTTGCAAATATGTTTGGTTTCATAAAGTAAATCAAACATACCTGATCTCTGTTTTTAAACTAGAACATTTTGATTTTTAATCATCTATCCAAAATTAGTGCCTCACAGAAGGGAAAATATTATTACAAATCCAGTGAATCACACATGGTCCACAGACACCTAGATATGCTATACTACCATCCTGAAAAGTTGCAATTTTCATTTGCATTCTGTTACTTCTATAAGAACTCTAAAAATGAAAGGTGACTTACTATACGACTGTATGTTCTGATTTCATCTCAACATCAATCAGTAACAAAATACTGCCATGTTGTAACATAAAATTACTTAACAATAAAAAGGAATAAAAAAGGAACTTCTGGAAAATAAAAACATCTGTGGTAAAAAGTGGTTAAGGTTACCCTGTAGAGCAAAGCCTCATTACAGGTCTCCCTGCAGTAAACTTGAAAATGTTTTAAACCTATGCAAAGTAAACAAGCTTTATACAAATCTATAGACCCAGTACCAATAAGATGATACTGATGACACCACTATGAAAATTATGAGCAGCTACTGATCTATACAGGTGTAATTCCCATCCAAAGCTTGCTCAAGTATACAAGAGCTGAACTTGTCAGTGAAAATACTGTAAAGGGATTAAAAGGTATTACATAGGATAACATGACCTGCCAGAAAATAAAGTTGACCAAAAAAGTAAAAACTTACAGTTCTATAGTTTTGCTAATGGTAATACATTACACCATAAAACTTGTTTTTTTCTGGCACCTACTAAAAAGAAAAGATCGAATTGAGTACACAACAAAGAATTTTGGCTGTAAGCAAAAGATACCTCCTATCAGTTCTATACAGTACACATCTTTCTTCTACGTAAAAACTTATCACTTGTAATTTAAGAAAATAAGGACTGATAGCTAAAACATAACTGGACTGATTTTTTCCAAATGTACTTTTGACAGAATACAGAATGATAAAAAAGTTGTTTACACACCAAGTCTAACAATCTACATCACAAAGAGAATATAAATTAATAGTTGGCATTTTGTAAGAAAACAACCTTCTCAGATCATGTATTAAGCACAATATAAAATGATTTTCCAGTATTGGTCTATTCAACAATTCAACATAATGCAACCATTATTTCCCATTTTTCACATTCATCGCATTGGTACACTAACAGAGGATGCTACTAAATTATACTAGTATCCAGCTGAAATATCTGTAAAATCACTAAGTTTGCATATCCAAGAATTTCAGTAACTTGCACTATCAACCATCTCTCCATCGTTTCACACAGAGGAGAAAAAAGACTGCTATGAACATATTTTGAAGCACCCATCGATCATAATCACTTAATGCCTCAAAATAATTTCCCATGTATTTTCTTCACAAGGGTTCAATTTTCCAATTACAGCTAAATATGAAAAAACATATGAACACAAACATATGAACAGATTTTGTATGAAAACATATAAAATGGCATTTTACCTCTTTTCTTTGTTTTGCCCTCTTCACTTATTTTTTAAAGCCTCATACCTTAATTTGTGGTCTTGATGCCACAGAACATACTGGAATACATCACCTGAATCTAAAATTTATCTTAAAGTACATGACATCTTTCTCAGTAATCAATTGTCACTTCATCACAGAAGCCTGGCAAAAGTCCAGTCACTGGCAAACCACTCTAGTCCTCACAGAGCCAGAAGCAAATGGAGCCATGTCCTATACCCTCTCATGTATGCCAAGTGGGACTCCTTGCCTGGTGAGAAACCTGCAGCCAAACACTGCATTTCATGTAGCTGAGTGAAACGTCCAGAAATATTACTGGGAGCAAGTTTTTTCAATGCAAGAGAACACAGATGAGCCCCTTCCCCCTTTGCTCTTACGTAATAGGTAAGAGAAGCAAACAGAAATCACCACCACCTGCCTTTGTCACCTGCTTTTAGACAGCACTAGCAGACCTCACTTCAGTATGCATTATTTACTTCACTCATTTTCCTAAGAGTAATGTTGTCTGGAATTAGATTTAATGACATTATGACTCAAGCACACCATTATTAACATTTCCATAGGAAATTAAAATTTCAGTGTCTGAATGACTTCAGCTAATCATCAGACTTAAGAAAAAGCTGACTTCCTCAGCTACCTCATAAGAAACTTCTTTCCTCAATTATAACTGAAGAGATATTTAAGATGGAATGAAAATTTTACAAAGGCTCAAGTAAAAATCTAATTCTTCATTATTTATGATTAGTCAACCCAGAAAAAGCCATGGACATGTTTTTGATAAGCCTTGGCTGCCAGGTTCCTACATCAATTTGACATTAAATAATACCATTTTGATACAGAATGAGCCTGAAACAATATTGATTTATTTCAGTGTTTAAAATACAATTATTAGGAATGTGTTTTCCCAAGATGCTGAGCATCAGCAAACATCACTGGAACAAAGATAACATGCTCAGAAAGTCTGGGAAAAAGAAAAAAAATTAAAAAAAAAACCACACCATACATTTGCATGACTTCAGATACCCGTTTAAACATCAAATTTAGTAGCTTAAACTTTTAATCATCTCTTTATCCAGAACAATTCTGTGCAAAACTATTCCTAACAGTATAAAACACAAAGTAAGAAAACAAAACCTGCAGATATCTCCCATGCTCCAACTGTGATCTTCAATTGCAAGTAATATTTTGTGTGATAGAAAACGTCTGCATTCCTGTTTGCAAACTCAAATTCAAATATTTAATAAGAAAGCTTAGCCAAAAGGCTGACTAAAGACACACAGTACTAGATGAGGAGGAAATGAGTAGCTACATATATTAATTATCACCCTTTCTGAGAACACAGGCTCACTCAAGTTAAAATTTAAAGGGCTTAGATTACTTTCTGGTGAATTTTATTAGTTTTCCCCAAGAGGTGCAAAGACTAATGCTCTCACAACAGAAAAGGAGAGCATATACAGCGTCATTACAAGCTGAGTCACCCAAAAGCACTGAATCTTGCTTTATTATAACACAGCATCTTAAATAGTCTCCTGAAGCGCTACCATTTGTTATGGGATAGAACAGTAACAGCAAGCTAACCCAGTATCACCATAAAACGAAATCTGCACATCTGCAGAGTTGTTTTCAGCAGGCAGACCCTGTTCCCTTGCTGGTCTCTTTGGATATAGCAGCTGCAGGCTTTACTTCCTCTACTGCAATAGAAAAAGATGCAGAACAAAGTTGGTGAGAGCTCTTCTACTTGTGGCTGCTGATAACATTTAGATATGCCTTCAGAGAGCCATGATGCAGGTGGGAAGGTGAGGTGGTCAAGCAGATGTGCAAGAACTACAACCTGAAGATTCTTTCCTGTACAGCTGTAGCCATCAACTTATTCTTCCTCTCATCCAAGTATTCTCATTCTTTTCTCTCTTAAGACCAAATGCTTGAAGGATAAAAAAAGTAAAATCTGAAGGGACTGCTTCACCATGCCTCATTCATATCCTGTCATCATTCAGATCCAAATAATTTTTCATTTCCCAGTACCACAGTCTAATCACTCAGCAGTACCAGCTTCAAAACAGAGAACAGTTATGCAGTGCTCTCAAATAAATCGCATGTGTTTTAAGTCATCGGTCAATAAGGAATTTAAGGTCCCTGTATTTTTGGAGGGCCCACTACAGAAGACAGCACAACAACAAGATAATTGAAGAGCATGACTGACTTTCTCTGCCTCGTCAACTAGCAAGCTGTTCATGAATACCACCTCCTGTCCTGTTTTCTTCCCAGTCCCCTTCTTTCCTCTTTCATCCTGTGATGGAACTCACACAGATGCAGATACTGTAAAACATGTATGACATTTGTTGGCATTACACTGGTAAATAATACTCCTTCTACCTTACCACATTTTATTTCGATTGCATGTCACAGCAGAGAGCAATTGGTTGTACGTCAAGGAACATAAGCAAATGGGGTCTGCTTTTCCAAATCTGCATATATACACTACCATCGTAAAATCAGACATTATTATTACTTAAAATAATAATAAATGCTTGAAGTACTACTATCTTTTGTATATCTTAGTCAAAACTGTTTTGAAAATGTTTTCCATTTTCATGCACTAACTTCAAATGCTACCTTCACTAAAAACATCCCTCTTGAAGTATGATTTTAGACAAGTATTTTAAACAGTGCTATCTGATTAGAATCCATTTAACTAGTTTCCTATTAGATACATCCAAAAATAAATATACTTTGCATATATACACATTCGATGCACATTTTATTACGTATTTCCATACACAGCTGTGATCTGAAGCCCGGCTGGTCTCTTCCGCAAATTTACAATACGTGCAGCCAGGACATCAGGCAAGATAAGAGTGACAGAAGAATACACAGGAGCTACCTGATCAACTGAAACAACTCTCAGTATGCCCCAGTAACACTCAAGTACCATGGGAAAAAAGTGTGTTCTGTAATTCCCAGAGTATTTTCAGAATTACACTATATTAATTTATTGACTCTCGCAAGTTTCTGTACTTTCCTTTCTTTTTTACAACAATCACTACATAGATCGCTGTGCTGGTGACAGAGAAAAATTGGCCATAAAATTTGCATATGGAAAGATATTTTCAGCATGCTTCCCCCACACACACACAAAAAAAAAAAAAAAAAAGTTGTTTCTGCAATAAAGAACATTACAGAAATCAATTGCTTTATGTCACCTTATTCATTTTACAAGTCCAGTGACAAACAGGCTAAAACAATAAAAACTTTTACTATGTCCATGTGTGTGTTGTGCTTTTCCAAAACAAGTATTTCATCATTTACCTCATGATGCAATTAATATTCCCTTCCAAATTTGGTATTTTGGCTGCATTTTACAAAAAAACTCAGAGAACAACTTGAGAACTCAGAACTGATTTTTCCAGATCCCTTTTCAATTCCTGTTTATTTTGGACACCCTGCAGTAAACTTCAATTTTGAGAACCTCTAGTGTAAACGGGTCATTCCAGTTATAAATTATTTGCAGATGGCTTTGGCGGTACTACGAGAAGAACCCTGGTCACCAGCACAGACATGTAACTATTTATATACCACAGTACTTGGAAACCTTTGTCACAAAACAGAAGTCCCCTCTGCAGGGTGCTGTACAAAGAAAGGTTATTTTTGCCTTAAAGCACTTATACTCAGTACAAGGCAGAGAGGGAATACTGATGTATGGTCAAGAATACACAGAAACTAAGACAACCATTTCAGAACTGCCTCTGCTTTCTCACACCAGCAGTCTACCTCAGCTTCCTTCAAGTGTCATCTATTACCTGACTAACTAGCTCTGCAGAAAAGGAAGGAAACAACCATGCTCCAGATCAACATCCAACAGAGCAACAGAACCTCCAGGAGGTGAAAAGCTACTGTCTTCAAACTTGAACTCCAGAGCTCAAGCAGCACTTCACTCACCACAGAACAATGTCCAACTGTTAGCAATGTCTTATACTTCCTGTTATTTTAGAAGGCCATGCTCACACTCCGTCTGAAAAAAGAATCTTTTGATGTTTGGATCATGAAAATAGTACCTATCCTGAAAACAAAGCAAAAGGAAAGCTCATGACAAAGCTGCATGTTTTCAGGAAATACTTGTCTCTGTCTAGAAACTAGGTATAACACCTTATTTCCAAGACAAAGGGAATACCTCCTTCAATGAATGCCAAGTAGCAAAAATAATCTGAATAACTTTATGGAGAATCAAAAGGGAAATATCCACAGTAAGTCCCAGCTAACTCAAGATGATGTCAGACAAGATCTCTTTGGGGAAAATTAACTGCTTTCTTTTTTTTGACACAAATTAACATAATGAGGTAAAAATCATCTACTAATAACTGCTTCTGATGAACCACTTAAACACTGGAGAAAATGAAAGGTTTCATTCATTGTTTCTCACCTCAAGTTTGACCACCTACTATTTAATCTACAGATACTAAATAAAAAAACTTCTAGAACTACCATAAACCAAAAAATACTAGCAGAGCTTATAGTATCGCCATTTTAGTCTCTTCTAGATCATACTCAACCATAGATAAAATCAATCATATAAAACCATAGATGTCATCAGATTACAGGCTTCCCCACATAATCTGAGAAGGGCATAAAAATTGCTTTTCTTCTAGTTGGAGTTTAAATATTATATATAGAAGTATTTGTAAGTGCTGGAGCACTATCATTTCCTAGAGGTTCGCAACTCAAAAACCTTTAAGATTCTCATAAGAACGGTATAAATTTCAGAGTTTCATCCTCTGGCATTCATACTACAACTCACTGCTAATTAAATTCTTCTCCTTAACATTATAGCCACAGTATGTGGAAAAGATCCACATCTCTGTTTAAAAGACAAGGGACTATTGCAAAGGAAAAAAATAGGAAAACGTAGGCTGAAAACTGGGGAAACGTGCTTCTGGATGTCCAAACACTTTGATTCAAAATATGTTTGGTTCTTTAAGAGAACAGAGAATTGTCCAGACCATGGCAAAAACATTGGTCAGGTATTTGCAAACAACACTCGTGGACTAAGATTAAAATGTAGTGTAATCAATACAGTAAACTTAAAAGAGGAAATAAGTTATGTGTGGACTTACTGCAACAGACTATTCATTGACAAGTGAGGTAGATCAGTAAAAACTAATTTGTAGTCTTTGTTTTAAAGACAGGACTACTACAGGGACTTTGTGAAACAAGGCAATAAAAGAAGATTCAAAGATAAAAGAAAGTATTATTGCTCAAGCTCCTGACAAACAGATTCCCCAAAGGAGACACTCAACAAGAATATTCAGTAGGAGGGCACTAACATCTTTATCTCAGCGGTGACTCACTCTTAAGTAACATTTATTTCCGTAAGAACCTCTATAAGTAAAATGAAAATCCCATTCAGTGACCATAACTACAGGGAGAACATCATCTTTCTAATTAGATTTTCTTTATATTGGCAACTCCTTGTCTTACGACACAAGAAGAAATAGAGGCCCAGATCAGCTATTTTATAACGAAGAATATAACTCTATTAAAGCTGAGTAAAGGAAATCTTTATGTGCGTAGGAGAGAATAAAGCAGAAAAATTAAATTTAAGATCGGAGCACTACCTTTCTTACCCACAAAATAAAGTGTTTGTAGACCTCCCTGTCATGACTACAATCTTAAAAATGTAAATTTACATGATACTCCCAGTTGATATCCACATTAATACAAACTGATTACCATCACTCAGGTTAGTGAGAAAATGTCTCAAACTGTGTTCGCAAAACTCAGCTGACATATTGTACTACTTATTTTTTAAGGCTTCAAAAAGTGCTGCAAATACATACAGAAAAAGAAAAACGGAAGTGCTGAACAGTTTCCAGTTTCAGTCATGCTGAACAGGTTAGCAGTATTATAAATGCTTCTGTTTGAGGTAAACACACTTGAGCTCTCTTACAGCAGTCATTAGTGGTTCACTACTAACTCAGGAATCTGGAAAACCATGTATACACAGACCTGAAAAAACCCCACCCCAATAATAAGCTTTTTACATCCATAAATATTTAAATTACAAAAAACTCTTCAGGAGCAGTAATAGTTACTCTCCACAGTTTATAACCTTGAATAGTTTCTTTTACAAGTTCTGTTGCCAAGTAAGGTTTTTCTATATAAACAAAGAGAGATTAATGAACAGTCACTTCATCAGGCTCTTATCTAAGTAAAAACTTACGCAACTGGAAAAAAAAATTTCACATAGTGTTTCACAGTTTATATGTTCATTTAATGTGTGAAAATGTCACCATAGTTCTGACATCAGAATGAAATCTGAACTCAAAGTTCTTTATGTATTTCTCTAATTTAGGTACCTTTAACAGTAGGACAGACACAAGAGCAATGAGTATGCTAATGTGTATCAACACTATTTGCATTTTCACTGCTTCTTCAAAGAGTTAAAATGATACACAAGGCAACACAACAAGATTTGACTGCAAATTTTTCATCACTGAATCCACCTCAAACTTGCTGTATCACTTCACCACTGTTGGATGATGCTGTTTTCAAATAAAAATAAAAACATACACACACTTTGACTTTTCTGCTTCTTTATCTATTATTTCAGTCGTTGTAGTAAAACTACACATTGGTAAGCCTAAATTAGTAAGATTCTATGAAGCTAACATAAACACTAAAATCACAGTTGAAAGTATCTGAAATATGAACATTATTTAAGAATTTACAGTATATAAAAAATCCTTTCAAATTAATACTAAGACCACCCAGACAAAAAACATTTCACTGTGTATCATTTTTTTCAAAGACGTATGTAACCACATACTTGGACTATACATGCAATGTAGATATATGAACACAGCAGTGTAAAGACCTGAAGTACCCCAGACAGCAAAAGCAAACTACTTACAGTACCATACTCAAATAAGAAGGCTTGTACTAGTTCCATGCTAATGAGGCTAAACCATTTCTGGTACCACAGAGCCATTTTATACCTACAGTACCTCTTGCAGCACACCTCATGCAGTGAAAGCTTATCTTAAGGAAATACCTCCAACCATGGTAATAACTGTCTTAGAACAAGGGATGATGATGATGACCATTTTTAAAACCTACATACTTACCACCTCTTACACAAGAGGAAGAGGGCTCTTCAAAAACTGATGACATAACCATATATGAGAACTCCCCACTACTATGAGTAATGAACATAACCTTAAGAATACACAAGTGCAATTCAGAAAGATAAGCACAAAAGCAACAGAATAGTCAAATACAACAGTTTTAACAAATACCACCTACCTGGGGATTCAGGCATACAGACACCAGAATTTTATTAGTTTGAATACAGAGTCTTAATTTGAACTTCAAAACAATCCAGAACCTTTAAAAGCTACAACTGATTGTTTAAGAGCATCCCTTTATTCCTCTAAACAAAAGTTATCCCTACACTGCACCAATTTTTCTGCTGGACTGTTAATGGATCACAAACATTAATCAATCATTTAACTCACCTGACCCGGCTGGGGGGATAAACAATTAACAACCTCCTCCAGCATCACTGGTATGTGAAATCTTCCAAAATTACTGTTTTCTGTACTTTGAGGCAACTCTTCACTTTCATAAAGGACAGTTTGTTCCTTTGACTCAGAGTCAGAAAGCTTATTTGATGAAGAATGGATCCTTCTGGCCAAACTAGCCACATTTACTGAATTCAGTTTCAAGTTGCGCAGAAACAAACATTTGCAAACTTGGCACAGATACTGAGATAACATTTTGGAGTTGGTCAACCTAGAAGAGCAGTAGATATCGGGAATTACTTTTAAACAAATATTTGAAATAGTGTAGTTGTTTAAATAACAGTGGAAATGCTATAGGTAAAGCAATACACATTCAAAGTTGGGCAGCTTTATAGAAATGTCATGTCAGCAAAATGTTTTCAGAACTTTCAATGTTATCTACAAATCGATGTTCAAGCACTAAGCAGATTATTTTCACTATCAGATTTTAATACACGTTTTTCTTGAATTTACCTTGCCAGAGGCTACAGATATTTTGCGTTCATAAGAATATGCTGAGAAAGTTACTCTCCTGATAATTTAATCCTCAGCTGGGCAGTAATTCCCCGTACCTTAAGTTTGAAAGTGTGTATCACTCTAATAGACACACAGATGTGAGGTTTTGCAACAAACCACAGTGCGTCTACAGAAAACATACATATCACCGTGGTATGCTGTGCTGGTTTTGGCTGGGGTAGTTAATTTTTTTCACAGTGGCTAATATGGGATTGGATTTCTGCTGAACACTGCAAGGAGGAGACACAGCTGGGGCAAGTGACTCAAATGGACTGAAGGGATATTCCAGACCAAATGACATCATGCTCCGTATAGAAAGTGGGGGGAAGAGGATGTTTGGAGTGATGGCATTTGTCTTCCCAAGTAACCATTACCTGTGATGGGGCCCTGCTCTCTTTGGAGATGGCTGAACACCTGCCTGCCCATGAGAAGTAGTGAACTAATTACTTGTTTTGCTTTGCTTGTCTGCACAGCTTTTGATTTCCC
Organism: Pachycephala philippinensis; assembly: GCA_013397055.1. Taxonomy (NCBI): domain Eukaryota; kingdom Metazoa; phylum Chordata; class Aves; order Passeriformes; genus Pachycephala; species Pachycephala philippinensis. The sequence goes on from VWZT01002645.1 coordinate 17,931, forward strand.
TATTAAATTCTCCTTATCTCAGCCCCCGAGTTTTCTACCTTTTTACCCTTCCCCTTCTCCCCAGTCCTGCTGGTGAGGGAGTGAGGAGCGGCTGCCTGGGCCGCTGGCTGGCATTAAACCACTAATGGCGTGTCCCACCATCCTGCTCACGCTCACCTACACTGGTACGAGCCCAAGACGTGTGGTTAACGCGACGGACACACTCTGCTTACAAACACCCTCATTCTACACAACTGGAGATCTTCTTCTTAGAAGCGAGCAGAAAGTGTATTTTATAACAGCACACGTCCAAAGCGGCACTCGAGCACAACCGCAGGCTACCTCCTGAAGATCGGGACTTGTACTAAGCAGAAGGTAAAGGCAGCGAGGACAAAAATTCCACCCCTCAACACTTTTTATCAGAGGCGACCGGACAAGCAGCCCGCAACCCGGCCCGCGCC